>VMRM01000003.1:27942500-28106508 GCA_010277075.1 Poeciliopsis retropinna
TAAAAATAACAAAACTGCAGTGTTTGTTCTTAAGCTGACTCAAAGGAAGACTAAAACATTTAAAAACAGAAAACTTTAGCCAATGAAACTAATAAAAATCTAATTGGAAAAGATAAGTCATTACTTTTTTTTTTTAATAGTCAAAGCATCTTTTGAAAAATTGCTCTAATCAACAAGCAAATTTACAGGAATCTCTCTAGCTCTGCTCTCTACCTAAGCTGGTAAATGTTAGTTTTAAAAAGTGGTGAGACTGAATTAAATTTTTAATAGATTTGCAGGGTCTAATTAATTAAATTTTAATTGAAAAAACACATAGGCTACAGACAAAAAAAGTAACATTTTCAATTCAAAACTCCTTTCTGCTGCTAAATTATTAAGTAAATAGACATAAGTTCAAAGATATTTACTGTTTAACTATCAAATTGGATCAAAGTTCTAATCTATCTATTAATTTATCCAGAGTTTTGGGAACTTCTGATCATTCATGAAACTTCTTTAGAAATGTGGACTTTTGATGCGGACAATAGCTTTGGGGACGTCTGTGCTGCTGCTACATGTTTAGCATTGAGATGCTATTTTAGGCTTGAATAGCTTTGCTGACAGGCGAAATCCTTTTAGCACAATCGTCTTCTATAGCACCTAATCAGATTATTTGTAGAAGCAGAAACTGACCCCCAAGGTCAGTTTTGACAAAGAGAAGCTACTTTGTCACCCATCACTGTTGATATGACCCAATCAAATAAACTTCCTCTTCTTTTGATCACATTTAACTGAATAAAGAAATTAAACCAAAACAAATCATTCACAACTTAGATGTAGATCTATTAATAATTACCACATTTAAATAAAAGTACTTTATAGTAACCCATTAGTGTAGAATTACACTTTGAACACTTTTTTTGCACTACAGTTCAATCTCAGCTGTGAAAACTGAACATTGTTGGGCTTCGTGGATATGGATAAATAAAAACTATCCTATTTAATGGACCTATTAAAAGTATTCACCCCCTGCTATGTTTTAAACCCTGTATTGCTTTTACGAAATCAATTATGACCAACAAAATTTGGCTTCTCTTTTTTTTACTAAAACAAGAAAAAGAATCACACATATCCGCTATACATACGTACACACGTAGGTACACACAAGCAAATACGTATACACATACATATATAATATTGTAATTGAAAACTGATTCTTAAAAAATTGGCAATTAAAAATGTATAAAATAAATATTCACTGCTTTTAAAGTGCATGGACTAACTCAACAGCGGTCCAATAAGTAGCCACATAATGAGAGGAGTCGAGATGTATTTATCTCCAGTATACATGATGTTAACATTATATTTTGTCATAATAAACCTGAAAGTTTGACATAAATAAATGTTCTTTTATGAGAGTAAATTAGTCGCTTAAAATCATTATGAAAACTTGTCACTGGCAGCTTTAAAATGTGGATTTTTAAAATTAAAATCATTTCATGGTATGTCGCTGCTCAAAAGATCTAAACCGAACAAAAAATCTGGACTACCGCTTACAATGAATTTGGTATTTGACCCATCGCCCTATCATTTGGGCAAACACTGACACCATCATTGAAAATAATCATTTCTGCTCAGGCTTTCTTTAAAAAATTTTTTTTAAAATTTTCTTTGACTTGGTTGTAAAAATACACAGAACTCATTTTAAATATTCACCCACAAATCTGTTCAGCATCAGTAAGTTAATCATGCGGAGTGATTGAATGAGCAACCGGTATGAATCAAGGGTCATGCAGAACGTCCCAACATCCAATCAAAGTGTCAGAGAGTCATTCACACAGAAAGGCAGACACTGTACAGTACCATAGTGACTATAGATTTTATCATCATTTTCTCCTTGGAACCAGCCTCGCCTTCTGTTATCTTTACCACAGGTACCTCCATTACTCTGATGGCCTGAAAAAAAACCAACCAGCACGATATGGAGGTCAAACACTGGCATTTAAAAAAAGAAAAAAGAAAGAAAGAAAAAGAGCATAACAAAAGATGGGCAAATATGAAAGCAGAGAGAGAAAATTGCAAAAGGGCAAGGACAAATTACCACCATGTGGGGACAAAACCACAGTGAGGGATGGGTTTCTGGACACAACGAGGGGCAGGTGTAAGAAGATGGGGTGGAATCTTTGTCTTTGCAAAGTTTAAAGATGGCGTCTTCAAACAAATATCACACACCTGAAGGAGGATGGACGAGGAGCAAAAGATCATCCCGTTAAAAATGGATATGATGTTCAAAGTCTCAGAAGGGAGGTGGAGAAAGGGGAGAGCTACTGATTTGTTCTTGGCTCTGCTGAGGACAAATCTAAGAATAAACTGCAAAAAAAATAAAAACCTCAGCCATGGTCTGGCTTTCCTTTCCACCTTAGAATCTGCAACAAAGGTAAGCTGGAGGGAACCATAGAGGACTGGCAAGTTGGGCAACCTTCTCTGTTTCAGTGTGAAGTGATTTTCATAGAAGCATAAGCAGCCAAACCAGAGGACAATAGGGGTTTAAGGTAACTATAGCCCTTTCTCCATGACTGTGGCTTTCACCAGTTCTTCCTCCATCAGTCCCAGACAGATTCACAGCGGGACAACTATAGAGGGAAAGAGGGGTGCAAAACCGGAAGTAGCGAGGTATTGAGACTGCTTTAGTTGACCCGTCTTACCATCTCAACCAAACTGATCATAGCATGGTTAGACCTGGAAGGCCAAATCTTTGTATAAATTAAGAAGAGCAAATATAACATCAACTGGATGGAGCAACCTGCAACGAACAGATGGACCAAGAGATTTTGGAAAAACTGGTTGCCTAAGGGTACACCTGCAAAATTACATCATCAGAGCAACAAGCACAGCTCCTGCATGCTCACGGCCCACCAACATTCCTGCCTTACTCATCCCCACATAGAGGAAGAAACTGCTAATGGAGACACACCCAACTCTGCTAGCACCAAACTAGACATTAACTGGCTAGAGTGGGATTTGACAATGGAGGAGGTTAGGTTGAGGAAAGCTTCAGGACAGAATAATGGAAATACACCAAAAGTGTACTTATTTGTATCAAAACAATGTGAAGAATATGATACTCTCATATATACAAGGGGTTCACTGATTTATCGGTGCCAATTTCCTTCATTTTGGGAGATCGATGATCATCTGAATGCATTCCATTCCATAATCACTGAATGGAAAGAGGACTGATGTACCTGCAGGGCTTTGACAAGAGCTTCATTTCTGCCCGCTTCTCCCACCAGAACAACTTGTGTCTCCACTTTGGGCAACATATCTGAGAAAGAGCAGAACCAAAATTAATATTAAACTATTTTCTATCAAAGTAACAAATAAGGCTAAATCATTTCTAACATAGACAAAGTGACAAAATTCTGTCCATAAATAAAAAACCTAAAAGAAACATAGAAAAGCAAAAATCAACTTATTGTAATGACAACATGGGGGAGATGAATCTTCACTTCTACTATTGCGATCAACAGATCAAACTTAATGCTTCATGCTTTAGAAGAGCCATATAAATGTTCTCAAATTTCAAAATAAGCACCACAGAGATTGTTGATATTTAATTAACCCCATAACTAGTGGTACACCGACTGCAGTTTCTAGGTTAGGGTTAGGTAATTAGGCTACTCAACTACCAATTTTTTTTATAAAAGCTTAACCTGCTGATTCCGATTTTGGCCAATACCAAATTTTTTGTCTGAAATGTTGCACAATATAGCAAGAAAGTTGTTGAATTGGCAACAGTGAAGTCACTATTGTTATATTGTTATTTATAAACATGCTGACATAACTTTTGGGGGGGGGCAAGTCTGTCAGTCAAACCTTCCTCACCAGAGAGCAAAAGAGGAGAGTGGTTGATTCTTAGCCTTGCCAAGCCAGATAACATCAGTGGATAAGATCGGCTTCATGTGTAAAAATCAGCCGATCACCGATCTCCCAAAATTAAGGAAATCAGTACTGATAAATCAGTGCGCCCCATAATTGTCATGAGGACAATGGTGTCCTCAATGACTGGTATGTAAGTATTTTGGGGCTGGCAGTTAAGGGTTAAATAAAGTCTATTCTAGCAAAGACAAAAAGTTAGGACACCCTGCCAGCTAACGGCTAGTTTAACCTCTTGGGTAGAAATAACCTCAGTGTGTGGAGCTGCCCCATTTATCTTAGTCAGCTGTGAGATGTTTGAGGGGATTCTTGTCTTGCATGTATAGCCCACTTCATGTCCTCCCTTCTAGATCAAGATCCTGGTTGACTGACTGCATGTCTTTATTCTCAGCCCACCCGCAATGGATTGATTTGGGTCACTGGAGGACCAAGTTCTGCTTCAGCTTGAATCTTTAGACAGAAGATATCAAATTTAACCACAAGGCCCCTCTGATTCACTGTGGATTAAATGATGGGGGTTGACATAAGATTCTCTTCCTAGACTACTGTAATTGTTTCATGTCAAATATGTCCTTTCTTCTGGTTTCCAAAACATTTACTTCTACACACCCACCTTTCATGAAAGATAAACTTGCTTAGTCTTTTTTCTGACTGCATCATATATTTATCATGTATGTATTTTCTTACTGCTTATTTATATTACTCAATATTGTTAAAATTTATATTTAATATTGTATTAGGGATTCACTAATAAACTAAGCCATTATTATTTATATATCTACGTTTAAGAAAATGGCCATTTATCAGTTAATCATTAGTCGATCGCTAAAATAAATCACCTTTAGATTAACTCAATTGATAACTTGCATCCTTAACAGGCAGACATGAACCTGTTCTGCAAAAGTCTGAAAATCAACCCTCCCCTTTTACTATGTCATGACAAAAGACTGACTAACAGATGCAACCACCAAGTGACGTCTGCATTATCAATAGTCACCATTTGTCGCTATATTTAGGGGAGAAAATTAATCTGAACAGGCTGCACAGTTGGTAGCACTGTTGCCTTGCAGCAAGAAGGTCCTGGGTTCGATTCCCAGCCCAGGGTCTTTCTTCACAGAGTTTTCATGTTCTCACTGTGCAAGCGTGGGTTCTCTCCACATGCACATGGAATCGTCATGGCACTTATGGGGCGCACTGATTTATCAGTACCGATTCCTCCCAGCTTCCTCCCACAGTCCAAAAACCTGACTGTTAGGTTAATTTGTCTCTCTAAATTCTCCCAAGGTATGAATGTGTGTGTTCATGGTTGTTTGTCCTGTCTGTTTGTGTGGTGCCCTGCGACAGGATGGCGACCTGTCCAGGGTGTACCCTGCCTCTCGCCTGGAACGGAGCTTGAGATAGGCACCAGCACCTCCCAACCCCATTAGGGACAAGGGTGCACAGAAAATGGAAGAATGGATGGAAATAAATCTCAATCACCAGACCAGGCTTGTTAAAGATCATAATCAGCCAGAAAACTGCAATCGATGCATCTCTGACATCTGTTCAGCCCCCAGTGCTGTGCTGCATCACAGACATTAACAGCAACAAGATGGAAATAATGATTATTTATCAATATCAGCTCTGTTTTAAATTGATGTGTTAAAATTACTAACAAGCCAATACGTTGATGCCTATTAAGCCTGTCACAGTACGTTTTTCTGGACAGTCCCAGAAGTTATTGCAATAAGCAAGGATATTGTTGTTTTGAGACCATTTTTAAATAACATATGGAATAGTAATAGTAATTTTCAAATAACATATGGAATAGTAATAGTAATGCAAGAACACATTCTCTAATATCAATAAACTGTAAATTCTAATGAGCATTTAACACTAGAACTGGAATACATTTTAAATCCAAAATTAATAAACAAAACAGAAGCATAAAATAAAATGAATTAAGTATCAAAAAATTGTCCTAAAAACTTTAGGACAATCTTCCAGTTGTAGTAGAAAGAGAGATAAAAAAGAAAAACAATAAATCTTTGAGTTTATTTTAATTTATCATGAGATCAATTGATTTATTGCAAAATGCCTAATGCTTATATGTCGTGGATCTCAAAGATGTTTGAGGTGCACACACAGGTCAGGGCAGCATGTGAGGTTGGTAGAGCAGTAATCCACCTCAGGATCTTTGCTACATGTTTTCACCCTTCCTGTCTGAAATGCCTATTAAAAGCAACAAGCACCATAAATCTCTAAATTACAGGGTGTCCTAACCTTTTCACACACCACTAACAGTTCTACTTAATGAATGTTTCTGTAAATTCCCAGATCACACAGTGGGTATGATAAATAAAAGGATGTGACAGGAATCTGAGACAGTCCTGATCTTCACTCGGTTATGCACAAAAGAAAGATAAAATACCAGGCATCTGAGAGAAAAACAGAACTCGGATTAGTTACATCCGCTGTCAGCTCTCACTCACCTTCCCCATCTTCACTGGTCATCCCCAGGAAGCCCTGGTCCTTAGTGGTTTCAACAATCCTGGAGTCATAGACTGAAGAATCCACCAGCAAACTCCGGGCATGCCCCAAAGTCAGCATGCTGCTTTCAGCTATGGCAGGTACCCTGGGATGTTCAAACCTTTCAGGGAGTGAGCAGAAACACAAAAGAGAAGAACACTGATGTTATTTGCTTTGCAGCAGTTCATAAATTGATTTGGTAAACTTTAAATAGCGAGGCAAAAGAATGGCGAGATACATACATTTTAGAATAAAAACACAGAGAAATAAGAATAACATGAGGTAATAGTTGATACATGCTAAGTAATAAAATTCAATGCTTAGTCAGCGGCTATCTAGAAAATGAAATACGGACTCAATAGCTTAAATCTTGATAAAAAGCAGACCTACAACTTACCTTCGATAAAGTCTCTAGCTAACTTAGCTAACTGCTGAGTTGCAAAAATAACGAGCTCGAACTCAATTATCTCCTGTTTACGTCTCTTCAAACCAGTTCGTAAGGTTCCCCCAAAAAAAGCTCCAGCACCAGTCAGTGCATGTTGTTCCAAAGCGGTAAAAAGAGTCTAATAAGCTTTTCTGTTCGCTTATATTTATTTACCTCAATGAAATTGTCAGTGTTCTGTTAGAGCTCAATTCAAAAATGAAGGCGAACAACAGAGCTGCGTATTGATTGGTCTGGAGTGACGGAACGCCTTCTTGCGTCCGCTTGGCGAGTCTTCTGATTGGTCCATTTGTTCAAATTCACAATGCACAGCTCATAGATGACAGTCTTGTTACATTCAGGTGCTACCGGAAATATTTTATCAAGTACGTTACTGTATGGTGAGTTTATTTAATTTGACCTAATTTAGTCAAATAACACCCAGCAGTACTAATCAACGAAATAACCAACTTTATTTCTTAATTATGGTAAATTATCAACAGCGAAAGAAAAAGCTATATCCATTCAAAGAATTAAGCATAATTACTATTTTTGAAAAACAAAGTGTAACCTGGTTGAATTTCTCTTTTGTTATAATTACACAAAATGTCTTTTTTTTTTGGTTAATTGTATGGTTTCCTACCTGAGTGAAAATCTGTCATTGTTTTAACCGTGTTACTTTAAGAGCGGAAGCCCCGCCCTTTTTATTTCTTTTTCTGTGGCATTGTCTTTAAAATGTTTGCGTCCCTTAGACCCTCTCCTTTTGTCATGTTGTCCTGCGGGAGATGTGTGTACTATTTATTTTGTATCTAAATACATCCAGTTTATTTATAGATTTATTAAGTTAATTTCTGTTATGCACTTTTGTTTATGTAGGACTTGGAGCAGGCAGCCTGTAACACGGTTCTTTTCTATTTGTTGTTCTTGTCAGGTATGTTGTATAGAAAGGTTTATTTTGCATATTTAAAAAGTTGTGAGATATGGTCCGCAGCCCTTTTGTCATGTTGTCGTGGGGGAGAGGACTTGGAGCGGGCAGCCTGTAACACAGTTCTTTTCTATTTGTTGTTCTTGTCAGAATAAATCAAGGAACCATCCTTTTAAAGGCAGACTGTACCATGGCCTGATCATTTAAAACCAGCACAACGCAGATTGGATCCGGTTACAAAAGCATGAGACTTATGTCAGTGCTCAAACCAAAACAAATGACAGCTCATTTTTAGAATCATTAAAGCCATTGTTGCCCCAAATATTGAATGAAGCGCAATAAACAACAGAAAGGCTCCAACTGGTTCCACTGGTTTCAGTCTTTTCTGTCTGGTCTGCCAGAACATTTAGGTCAACCAAAACATGTATGTGATCAGTCCCACCCACAGCCAGCAAGGATAAACGGGGATAGATGGATGGATTGTATTTCATACACTGTTCATTCCTTTGTTTTGAGATTCATATTTGTTTTATTTTTGTATCAGTTTATTTTAGTGCTGTTTTTTGGTTTACAAATTCATTTGGAGTTTGTGTTTATTTCTGTTACTTTGTAATGTTTGCTCAGTTACCCAACTAGCTCTTAACCAACTGATCTGCATCCTCATGGTTAGTCTCAGCTGTTTTTTGTTTCATTCAATCTCAGACTGGACCTAGTGTTTTTGTTGTTGTTGTTTTTTCCTTTTTCCATTTGACTCCTGCTATATCCTCAGTATGCTTTTCACATTCCTGAGCTGCCATTCACCACTCTGACATCGACAGCTCTTCCTCTTCTTCATCTTTGTGTGTTCAGTCCTCAGCAGGGGTCTCACTCTGGAACAAAGCTTTGTCAGGGACTCCTCCAACCTTTGCTTTCTCTGCTCTTCAACATTCTGTCACCAAGGACCAACAAATACAATCACTCTTGGTTGAAACTCCAGCATTGCTTCTCAGGCAGGTGAGGTGGGGGGGGACTACAATAAATCCAGTTTAAAACCGAAATACTATTTTGTGTGTATTGATCATTTTAACATTATAGCTGAAGGCAGTTGTTCATTAAGTTTGTATGCTTGTAAATATTGTGTTAAATAATTTTCCCACCACATTTTTATTGCACTTTATCAAGTCCAAAGGACTCCAAAACCCTTCGCACAACCTTCAGTCATTCACATATTCACACACTGATGGTGGAAAGCTGCTGGATAGCAGCCACTGCTGCTCTGGGGCAGTCTAACAGAGGAGAGGATGCCATGCACTGGTTCCACCTGCTGGCGCCAGTACATGGCAATAGTATATATGTTGCTACATACAAACTAATTGCAAAGCATAAAGTACTCCTTTAAAACACTTTAAGATCTACACTACAATAAGCACTGTTCGATTTAAGATTAAAATCAACAACCCCAGTTTCATTTGCAGGAAGACAAGACATTCAGTACATGATGAGTTTCATTATGTACATTATCAAGTTGCACAGTTTATTAAAAATGGATTGCTTATTTTCCTCACACATTTAAAACAATAACAAACTATCATATAAAATATAATTTTTCTAATACAGTAAGATAATCTTGTAGATTCTGATTTAATCATGAAGGCCCTGCTCCAGTGTCCAAGGTTTTCTTTTAGAGTTGAGGTGTAGTTTGAGTTTTTAGTTTATACTAAAGTCGCTTTTTCATTCTTGAGTTAAATTGTTGTTGTTTTTTTTTAATAGGAACCCTTAAGTATGTGTTCTGATGTAAATAAAATATATTAAAGCTGTGATTATTTGAGATCAGACAAGAAGTATTAAGCATTTTGGACATATTTTTTTCAGAATTAATGGTTCCATCTTGGATCAGTAAAAAGCTGATAAAACAAATTGGCACTGGAAAGGCTAAATATATTATGCATTCAATGCTCTTTTTCTCTTCAGAAGAATCACAGACCTGGCTGGAATGGCTCTCCTCTGCATTTCCAGAGGATTCATGATCGATCAATGACAGAAAAACAGATATCCACTGAGACCTTTTATGATTCAGCTTTATATTCTTTTCCTCAGTAGCCAACTCACAAGACTTTTATTTGAACACAGTCTTACATAATTATAATGCAACCCTACATTCAAATGAAGCAGACAACGTGAGTCTTATTGATCATTTATCTGTCTTGATAAAATCTCATCTCAACAACTCTCTTTTTATTGTGCTTTAACATCAACCTGCCAATGGGACTAAAGATGGAAATTAGCCAGCTGGCTATAATATTATGCATTTACATGTAAATGTTAATAACTACATATTGTGCCAGTTTTAAATGATAAACTTGTGAACGTCACAATAATGTGGAGAATTGTGTCTCGTTTTATCTCATTGATCCAAATATGGAAATGGCAATTCCCAGCTTTATCAGTCAATATTGTTCAGTCCAGTGATCAGTCTTTGGAATTGGCTTTATGAGTTTTATCTCAAAGGTTCCAAGTGTTTGCCAAAAACTCCTGCCACTCCCATTGCTTTGCAGAAAACGGCGGGGCATTGCGAGAGCAAGCATTTAGGCGCCCTAATGGATTCCTCAAACATACATGAAAGAATCAAATCAACATTCCAGGTATGTTTTTGATGATACGGAATAACATTAGGTCTTTTTTGTAATGTCTGTAAAGGATGAATTGTAATGTTTGGTGTGGAACCTAGGAAGAATAATGTGTACTATGGCACAGAGTAATGTGGATCCTTAAAAAAAACAAATAACCAAATACAATCCAATGCTCATAAAAACAGATATAAACATAATGAAGGCGGATTGTTGTCATGATGTGCTGAAGGCAGTGTCGGTAAGAGAAAGGGCTTTTTAAAGAGACAGAGACCAATTTTAAGGTGTGTAACTGGGAAGTCAAATTTTTTTTAAGTCATGTTTGATATATATACAATATTTCTATACCAACTGAAGGTAACATAATTACTTTATTGTGCAATAAAATAGAATTATATGCCTGGAAAATGCATAATACTGCCCCTTTAAGATCAAACTTACATGTAAAACTAAAAACACATACAAAGACAGCTGTCAATGTAATTACTATATTGTACTCTGAGCAAACTTTTAATATTTTGACTGGGTGTAACGAATAGAGAGTAGAGGTTGCAGACTAGCATGTACCACAGATCTAAGAAAAATGAAGTTTTCAAGAATGTGTGGATATTGGGCAAGCTGTGATTATTCTATCATGTAAAACTAATGTTGACAATGTTACAGATGCATGGAGACATACAGAAAGAATGCAATTCAAATGCACACAAAAGAATACTGCAGCCACAGGAAATGGAAACAAAATGGAAAATGCTGCAAATAACAAAATACCTGCTCCACACTTGCTCTAATGATCTAGATCATTTTATGAAAAAATCTTTTAGCATTTCATACTTGGTAATTGCAGCATTTTCATTTTGCTTATATTTCCAGTGGATGCAGCAATTTTTTTTGCATTTGTTTTGCTGATTGTAAGTTTTTGCTTCTACTATATTCTGTGATTGCAGTTCTTTTCTTTTTGTTTCGGATTTTGCATCACATTTTCACCTATCAGCCACTGTATAGAGAATAGAGAAAAAAAGAGAAGTCCAAAAGCAACAAGGCAACAATTTTCATATTGTAAAGGTATTTTATAATAGTGAGCAATATGTACAATATAATAACAGATACAATATACATTCCAGAGTTGAAAAGATTCTAGCATTGTTCATGATGCAGTATAATAGAATTATTTCCTAAAGAAAGATACAGCATTTTCCAATTAATTCTGATTAAACAAAATTTGTGGATCAGTGCAAATTACACTCATGGATCAATTCTTATAAACAAATCATTCATTAATATACTCATTAAGGGGCTCACTGTATGTTACACTGTAACACAGTAATATCTTTCCCTATGGTGTGTATCCAGTTATCTGACACACTTTCTTTCCAACACATTACAGCTTGTATTCAGGGTAATTTAAACTAGATATAATCCGTCTGAGAGTGAAAAAGGGAAGCTATATGTCAATGTTCTCAAAGTGATGTCATCACAATACAAATGTCCAAGGATGCATGTTCTACAGAGGGGAACAAGTGTATATAGACACAGCAGTAAAAGATAAAAAAGATTCGATATCAGTTGAAGACAAATTTTTTATCTACATCATGAAACATACACTGCTTACTGAAGATTAGTTCTCCAATGGTCTTTAGAGCATATTGCTTACTAGTCTGAACTTTTTATTCAGTGTACTTTAGATTATAGTTTAGTTTGAATGGTGGCTTTTCACAGATTAGGGACCAGCACTATGATAAAATTTGAAACGCAACTACTGTAGTAACATTTTTAGCTTTCATTCTTGGTCTTAAAAATATTATGATGTAAATTTAAACAGTATGTGATAGTGAGCTGAATAAACAAGTCCTTCTGCTGCTGACCCTGACTGTGAAATGTAACAAACAGAAATGTGTCAGAACAAGTTAATGACAAGTTTCTTCTGTTTGACACAGAAGAAACTGTGTCAGACAGTTTTCTGAAGATAACCACTTAGCATTTATTTTCCTGTCACTGTGCAGCCCAAGAACAAATATAAAAAACAATATTTGAGTGTGTCCTCTCTGCAGGTTCAAGGTCAAAAACAGCAACTCAAAGTGTGAAATGTTTTTTTTACAGAATCTCATTATGTAGAAATGAGTGTGAGTTTTTCTCTGGGCCATGAAGCATATGATGTCGGAGAGACAAATAGGTTTCTGAACAGAGAAATGATCATTTCTTTCAAAAGCAATGTGGTTTCTTCCTCATACTTTCCATGATGATGTACAAAGAAGAAAATGGAAAACACATCAGATTTGATTGGGTTTTTTTTTTCTGCAAGGAAGTGATTTAACCATCATTAGCTGATAAAAAGAATTTGTTGTGAATTAGATTTTCCAAGATGCAAGAACCCCTGACAGAGGAAATGTGTTCATGTTGCACCAATCAGTCCAAGCCCAAGATGGTCATTTAATCACGGTTGCATGTGACTCTGCATATGGTGCTATTGGCATCATGGCCTTGCTCCAGCTCATAAGAGCTAACGTCCCTCTCTGTGAAGCTGGAGCTGATCTATCAGTGTGCAGATGGACCCCTTTAGCGTTTCTGTCTGCTCAAATGAAAAACACAACCAGCTTTATAGTCAACTAAAACACAGTAAACAAGCCCCAACAAACTAACTCTGTGCAAAAATTGCCATTATGCCCCTGAGTGACATAAAAATTATTAGTTATAATTTTTTATCACCTACATGTTTTTTCAGGATTTCCACTTATGCAAAACTAAGTAAAGATATTTTATCTTAAGAGCTGTTAAAGTAATGTAGATATTTTGCAGTGATTCTGTAGCTATTAATTTCTTACAGATGTGAAAAAAGGCAAGTCAGAACAGTCTCCTCGGGAAATAATCAGATTTCTTAAGTTGTTTCAGACTGAATGCAATCACAATAATATTCACCTAACAAGCCACAGAGAAAGTGAAATCATGATATTAAGAGTTTTGTTTGCACATTTGTATTGTATAATTAGACAATGAAGCCACAAAGGAGACATTTTTTGTGCTTTTTTTTCTTTTCTTTTGTTCTGGTCACATTACCAGATAATGCAGAGGGTTTAGTCGGGCAGGTCAGTGGAGCAAGAACCCCACTTATATCTCAGATTTACACTGATTTATGTATCTATAAATCAGATTTACACTGATTTGTAGATACATTTTCTACAAATGTTTTAATTCAATTCATTAAAACATAATTTTTTTGTTTGCTGGTTGAGTAAGACAATAAAACTCATATTTCTGGATTTTTAAAAAGTTTGGGGGGTCCACATGTCCTTTTCACTTCATAATTTTGAAGTGAAAATGTTTGTGTGGCAAAATGTTTTGATGTAATTAAACTAAAACACGAAATACTAAGGGTGAGAATACAATAAAGAATATTAAGCATTTACCAGGAGACACCTGTTTTTGTGATGGGGCACTGAAGGGGCTCTCTTACTCTGGAGAAGTTATTTCCTTCTTTCAACAGAAGCAATTAAAGAGCAGCTCTAGGAGCAGAAGAAAGCAGCTTCAAGAAAATTTGCTGATGTCAGAAAATGTCAATTACATCTTTTCACATATTTAACACATTTTACCAGCAGCATTTTTAACTGAATTGAAAATAATTTTAAAAAGTGCAATATATGAATAGTTTCTGAAGAGACTGTAAATCTGAAGTTATGTGATGTGTTCACTGTATGTAGCCACTCCACTCAGTGGGAGTAAAAATTAGGGATGCAACAATATGAACATAGCTGATATTAATATTTCTGCTATGGATAATAACCAGTACTATGTATGTCTGACTTTCTCAGTGCTTCTCTGTTTGAGGGTTGCTGCATTTTGTGAATATCACAAAATATCACTCGACCAACCTCCTTCTCTCCCGTAAATATCACTCGACCAACCTCCTTCTCTCCCGTCCAGAAACAAATGACAAGTTAGAAAAAAATATTGGCCCAGTTTGATTTATCAAATCGATGTATTAAAAAAGTTACTAATCAATCGATATCAATCAATGATGTTCGTGCTGATACATTGTGCATCCCTAGTAGAAATTATTTTAAAAACACAAGAGAAGGCTTTCTAACAGTGGTACTCGAAAAAGTTCCAGCTTCTTCCTGCAGACAAACATCAGTGAATAAAACAATAAAAATGACAACAATAAGAGCAAGGCATATCTGTAGTCCATTAAAAAGAAGTACAAGTAGATATAATCCTTTTAAATTACATGTTGAAGACATGTAATTAAGCTGAGCAATGTCTGAGATCAAAGTCAAATGGATTACAACAGTCCACTGGTATTTATTTGCAGTCCTGAAATACATCTTCCCAAGTACTGACGCTGTTTTCTTCAGACTCAGAGAGTGCAGCTGTACACAGATCACTGAAGATATCTGGGAAAACAGGGAGAAAAACAATCAGTTCAACTTCATAGTGAGCAAAATGATGAAACATGAGAAATACACAGGGTCACATTCAGTTATAGTGGTTGTGTTTAGGAATCACAACACAAGACAGGAGTAGTCATCACAGTCAGCAGAGCAAATTTAAAAAATACATTCCAAATACAGTGAAGCTTGGCTGCTATCCAGAGAGGTCAATTTGCTTCAAATAAATATGAAACAACAAGCAAGGGAAAAAAGCAAATAAAAGGAGAAAATGAGCAGTTATTTTAGAGTCAAAGCACCAAAACAAATGAAGCAAGTCTACAGTAATCATCCAGGAACCAGGTTCAGGTTTAACAGGAGCTAAAGGAGGATTTGTTAGAGACAAAGGGAACATAGAAAACAAAGAGAAATGGATGTTTTAAGTGGGAAATCAGTCAGTGTTATGACTGATGCAAATCTAGACAGTTCCTTTTAGATCATACTTTTAGTCCATGATCTACATGCTCTTTACGCATCACGACCAGCTGAAAGTTCTCAAGAAGGGATGGGAGTGAAAAAGTTCTTGCTCCAGTATTACACCTCTGATCCACCCTGGAGGCAGTGGTAGACCCAGAACAGTAATAGGCGACAATTATATTATTGAAGGCAAAGACGGCAGCATCACAGAGGGAGCAAAGACACTAGATCTCTCAGTGCCTGATTGACCTAAGAAATAAGTTGATCAGCAGAATCCGATGCAGATAATATCAAGTGAGTTTTCTTCTACGTTGAAGACCCAGATTATTTCTACCTCTGGCAGACTGACCTGTCAGCACTAGAGTCAAAATGTTTGGTCCTGACAGGACTCAAAACTTATATAAGAACAATATAAGAAGAGAATCAGTAAAAATTACTCAGTTTTTACGTATATTTAAATAAAACAAAAAAGGGCTGTCAAACTACATTGATACCCCTCTATTAGGCAGTGGTGATGAGCTCCATGTCTTCAGGGTCAGAAGGCCTCCTTCCCATCTAACCAATCTTTTGCTCCCTCCAAAGTTTCTCTATCAGATTCAAGTCAGAGGTCTGGCTGGGCCACTCAAAATTATTAAAGGGCATTGATGTAATATCAACATTGTTGAGCTTTATGTCATGTTGTAGTGTTATTCCCTCATAAAAAACATGAGTGTTGCTTTTATTCTTTTATGGATGTTTGAAAAATACTTTAATCTCCCATGGCAACCATTGTGCCATGCCAAAAAATGTACATGATTTACATGACTATGCTACAAGATAGGATCATGTTCCTGGAAAATATAGAACACCACTCCTTTATTATTTTTAATTTAGAGGGAACATGTTAATCAAGATTATTTGAAACTCAAATCTTCCAGGTGTATGAATAATTATGAACTTAACTGTACATACCATGACCCTTTGGTCACAGTTTATATTAGTCTAATTTCATTTCAGAAGGCCTCCCTGAAGAGCAGAGATAACAGTGTCCTGCAGGGTCAACTCTCAGCAGGAAACTCTGCCTCCTTGAGCTGCCAGCTGGTTGTTAAAATACCATCATGAAGATTTATAACTTCCTAGTGTGATACCTTTTGTTTGAGTTAGTGATTGTGATTGGTGCTGTAACTATGTGATGAAGTGTGAACCCCTCCCTTTTAGAGTTGCAGCGCTCTTTGTGACAGGGATCCTAAAAGTAATAAAAAGAGAGGACCAGGCAAATGTGCTTTCAGAGCAGTAGGAGATTTGTACCTGAAAGCACATCTCTGTCTGTTCTCCTCGCGAGTAAGAAAAATAATTAACTCTCTTGTCTTTCCCATGTTTGTTTAATTTGTGTTTACTAGGTGTCAACTCTGACACTAACCAATCTTTCAGGAAAACTGGAATCACCGCCAGACCTGGCAGACCTGGACGTACATCAAGACAGAGGAGGGACTGTCTCCTGACGGGTCATTGGAGGCTCAGTGCCGTGTGTCTGACATAGCTCAGACCAACACTCGCATCATGCAGATTTGAGTGACAGCAAGTGTCATGATTTGAGTTTTTCTCTGTGTTTATTTTGAGTTTTCTGTGTCTTTGAGTCTCGTGTTGACCTGTCTCCCCTTGATTATTCCCAGGAGTGTCTCGTTTCCGTGATTACCCTCTGTGTATTTAATCTCACCTGTGTTCTTGTTCCTCGTCAGGAACAAGACGAGGAACGAGGTTGTTTCTTGTTCCAGTCTGTCTATTCTGTTCCTTCGTAAACCCTGTTGCTACCTGTGTTGAGCCCTAGTCTTCCGCTCAACAGTGCTGACAGGATTTTGGACTTTGGATTATTTTGTACTTTTTTCATCAATAAAACCATCATTTCATGTCAACCTGGTTCCACCGCATTTGCCTCACCACCTCCACACCTGCACTTCATGACAGCAAGCTTTCTGCTTTAGTTGGAACATCCACTGCCTTCATGCTGCAAACTATATTACTATTGTAATATAGTACTATTATTGTACTGTATTACACAAACACACACACACACACACATATATATATATATATATATATATATATATATATATATATATATATATAGACATAGACATATAAAAGGGATTTTTGGGGGGTTAAGGTTGTTTAAAGAATACAGAGCAACAAAGTTAGAATGTGTTTCTATAGAGATGAGAAAATCTCATCAGACCTAATTTAATATTTATTAAAGTTTCAGAATACATTTTCTTTTTAATGTTATAACCACATGACGCTGCCAATGCTGACAGAAACAGATAAAGGCTTTCATTTTCTGACTGCTGCTTTTGTTTTTGCCTTCTCTTCCAAAGTCTGACAGCACTAGAACTTTACGTAGGTAAACATTAAGGCTGTGAACAATTACTCTTTCATAACGCAACAATGGGCAATAGAGGGAGATCTGACCTTGTTAAACAAGATAAAATACAAAGACATGAAGTGGTCTCAAAATAGGTGGAGGCAAGAATATAAAATAAAAACTGCTGTGTATTTTCACACAGAGAAATTACATGAATACATTGCTTTATAAAAATTATCACACCCCTTCATCTCTTTTATATTTTTATCACATTACAACTGCTCTCTGCACGAATTTATCAGATAGTCCCACACAGAGGGAAGTAATTCACATCTGAGACAGACAGAAATGTGACGGGGAAAAAGATGAGATGTGCATATTTTTAAAGATGGAAGCTCAGCCTTACCTAAATTTTTATATTATTATTGAGTAGAAAATATTTAAGGTCCACATTGGTCTGCTACAGAGCTCTACTGCCAACCCATATTTCATCTATTGCTCTGATATGTTCAGCTTTTTCTAATTGTGGTGGTCACGTGAAGAATCCTATGGTCAGAAACTTGATCTCCATTTGGTTTCAATGCGGTTTTTAAACAACCACTTATCTGGGCCCCTACTACATCAAATCCTCTCTCTGGCATCAAAATTTGGCATAGCAAAGGAATAGATAGAATCCAGGGCTTTGTTAGTAACTTGTATTCCCAGATTATCTCCCCAAGACTCCGTTACTTTAATCTTATTCATTCATCCTCTGTTTGCATACATCTAATGTATAATGCAGTTAAGCCAAATTGGAGAAGATATGATAACCTGGATGATAGCTGTCCTCAATGCATACACACACAGGGATATGTACATTGTGTTTTTATAAATCATAGCTGAATTTTTGCTTTTTCTATACTTTTGGCTTAGTCCACATTGAATGTTCATATGACGTACCACTAGGTGGTATGTATTGTTAGAGTTGTCTTATATCTGTCTGTCATTTGTGTAAAAATAAAAATAAAAATGTGAAAATAAAGTGTTTAAAAAAAGGTATGCATATTTCAAGCAACAGGCTGGATTCAGTGACATTAAAATTCGACTCATCTACTAAAGCTCTTCCACCCCCCCACACTCCAACCTCCTATCCATGAGCTATTCGCTTTCTCCCATCCCTGCAGCACTGGTCTGCTCACATTTACCCAATCCATTTCCTTCAGTGCCACTGGAGAGTGAGGAAGCAATTATGAGGCTGGAGTAAAGGGCGGAAGACGGGAGAAGATGAGTGGGTGTTAGAGTAAAGCCATTGGCAGTTAGTCAGAAGTGGCCAGTATTGTTATTTAATAGAGTGACCTCCTTTAAATGGTGTTTGAAGTGTAGAGCAAAGGACCAGCCCTGTCCCTTCTGTTAAAAGGTTCTTGATTAACCTAGAATATAGAACACAATAAAGAAAAGGGTCTTCACTGAGATTCCGGAGTGAAGACCCTTCACTCTGGAAGGGAGTGAAAAATAACACATTTCACAGTTTATATTCTGTATAAATCCCATCCCGAACCTTTATCATATGAACTATCTACACAGAGCCACACTAACTACATTAGAACTGTAACAAACATTGAGATGAGATAAAATGAGAGTTACACTGAAAACAAAGACAATTATAGCAATGGCAATCTTCAGTTCAATGCACATACTTGGATATGTTGTGCATAATATGTGAGCAACGCAGACTCTCTGCACTGATCACAGATGGTTGAGATTTAAAAGTTGAGTGTTTTCTACTTTTCTAGTGACAAATGGTTCATTTTCCACAATCCAAATGGATACAGGCATGTTTGAAAAGCAAGTTAGTCCGGTTTCTTCTCCATCAGGTTAGACAGATGATGGGGCACAAAGAGGCAGTCACTCTGCATGTTCTGGCGACTGCTTGTGCTGACTCAACAGTATTGGCTCAGTGGTTCACTCAGAACAGCTCGATCTGAACACCAATTCCCACCGTATGGGTCATTGATGGATCACTAATGTCAATTTGGTGGCATAACATATTTTATCATATTGTGACCAACTGTTGTAGTACTATGATAACATGCTAGCTAATGTTAAAGCAACAAAATAAATGTGGGGAACCATGGCAATCAGTGAGCATTTAAAGCAACTGTTTCTGCAGTAAAGATGCATATATATCTGCTGTGTTTACAAACAAATAATCCCTGTATAGGATTGTAGCTTGTCAATGGTAGCAGGGAAAGCAAAGAAAGCCATTCAGTCAATGTTGTCCATGCTTTCAAATACTGAGCAATTAAATTCCAAGCAAGGAGAATGTTTAATACATTTTAATACTGGCAAAGATTTAATGGCCCTACTCCTTGGGTTGCTTACAGCGCACACAATTTCCGGTAACCGCATCGAGCTGGCACTTTACTCGTCATGGCCAAACAACAGCAATTGGGTAAAACCTAATCAAATTGTTCCAAACTGCAACACAGTCCATGCCTCCAGCAAGCAATCGTTTTCCAATCGTTTTTACCAGGTGAATGCAGTTGAAAAATTTACTTTTGTGCAGATTTGTCAGGCAGATGTCCACTTTGAGTCCACCTAAAATATGCATGGCCCTCCGCATGTGGAGGCCTTTAATTAAAAAAAGCTAGTTACTTGTTTAAACCAATTACTGTCTAGGTATAATGCAGCAGCTGAGGTAGGTGAACAGATCGTAACAAGAAAATCCATCCATCCATCCATCCATCCAGCCTAATACAACCCAAACATGCTTTAAGTTCCCTTAGTAAACTAGAATCAGTGAGCTGAAAATGGTTGCAGGTGAAAATTAGAGGTGATTTGTTACAAGAAATAGTTTTATAATTAAGCTTGGCCTTTCTTTTCAAGCCAGAGAACATGCAAATGTGGGTGCAGACATTTTTCCCTACGCTGACCTTTTGTGAATTAATGACAGTTTCATATGGCTTGAGAAGGTTAAAGTTTTAATGCATCATTAGTGTATGCTCTGCTGCCTTCTACACTCAGTCACCAGCAGGCCTCAGCCCTGAGATCAACATCACTCTGAGTTTGAATTTTAAAGGAAGATTCAATAATTATGCATGACTTTGATGTAATTCTTTCTCTATTTGGCTCATATTGTAAACTAGTGTCAACAATGTGTTTGAACGGGTTAGTGATACGTATGTGATATTTCATATATATACATCAACCTATACTCACAGGAGCAAACACAGAGTACACTGGAAGTACAACACAGACATATGTTTAATTTGGCTTCTGTAGTTGTATATACACCCAAACACACAGAATCACAAGTAGCATATTTAGGAATACAAAAAAATATGAAGAAAGCTCTCCACATGCGGACAGCATACGTTTGATGCACACAGCAGAGCACTATCAGTTGATTCAACAACAAAAAAAAAAAAAGAGCCAAGGACTGGGGAGACTTATGAATTCTTCATGCTCCTCATGGAGGCGAGACAAGTACGGGTGAGAGAGACCTTTTAAAAACCCATAGATGAAGACGACAGGAGACAGTCTTAAGAGCTGAAATATGTATGAGCTGATGAAAAATGAGAATAGTTACAACAAGTCGAGCTTTTATCGAACAGAATATCAGTTCCCTCCAAGTCCATGTAGCCCAAAACAGTCTTTCAGCTAGTCTCCAGACACTGCTTGTAGAGGCAGAGGCTTCCTCTTCTTCGCTAAGATCTACACTTAGAAGGAAACAGATTAAGTATTTATTAAAAGTGACTTTCTTGTACTCGTCTTCCACAATTTGCATTGGAGACCTTTAAAAACAAATATTGTGTCAGATTGCTTGATCATAGTTAGTTATGATGCAGTCAGAGATTCCTTGGAAGTCCCACCGAGGTCTGAACAGGAAAGTTGCTGCTTTGCTCCTTCTTCCTTTTCATTATAGCTCATTAATGTGAAAAAATTTGTCAGACTCATGGACAACTATTTCAACTATCGCTAAGTTTTATAAGTGAGGCAGCCATATTGGATAACAACAAACCTCCAACTGGATAGGCAGGGGCCTTCAAATCCAGGAGATTTGATGTCCTGTCATTTTAACACATGTCTGCTTGAACACAGACATGTGTTGAGTTAGAAAATCAAGTCATTAGCAGGACTGAGGAGATAATCCAACCATTTGATTCCATGGACACATGGTCCAACACACCTGGAACATGTGTCCAGGTGTGTTGGACACATGGACACTAGTCCTTCTGGTTGCAGGACTAGAAGTCCTGCAACTTCTAGTCCTGCAGCTAGAAGTTGCAGGACTCTCAATGGCCTTGATTTGAGGGTGCCTGTTCTAGGGCACCTCTGTTCTTTTTCCAACAACAAACTCCATCCCAACAAAAATAAAACTAAATCATCTATTCAGTCAAGTAGCCAATTGCTACAAAGATATATGTACATGTGTGTTTTTGTTTTCATGCCATAACACTACTTTTGTAACTGTAGAGTAGTATTTTCATGCACTGTGTTGTATGTATTGTAAATCTAAATGAAACAAATGATATTCCAAGAAAGATTGAGCAATTGTTCAGCTCAAGCCGAACTAAGAAAATGAAAGAATCTCGCCAAAATTGCATATCAAACCGCAGAGACTCGTGTTGCACCACCTAATGGAAACAAGGAATAACACTGCCATCCCTGGAGTTAAGCATGGAGGTGAAGACATCTACAGGTGTTTTCTGACAGAGACAAGTGTGTAGTAAGCCAGTAAGTGGGGCCACTTACTTAAATACTGCCCGAATTTTTATAGTTTACATCAAGTATGCGCAAGACAAGACAGCAATATGCTGTTATAGTTAACGGGGACGTTGGAGCTGTATTCTCTTAAAATGAGTGTTAATAGAGGATTTATGTGATTGCCAGTGCAGTGCAGTAGCAGTGGTGCATGCAATAATCACTGAGTAACAAAACGTCAGAGGTGCACATCCAGGCTCTGAGGTAGCACTGTGTGGCTTCTGCGCTCTCTGCCCGATTCAACATATCATCTATAAACCTAGTTCTTCAGTGTCCCTCAAACAAGACACTGAAGATGAACAAAAGATGGATTTTCTAGCATATCAATTGGAAACATAAGCAAAGGAAACAAAAACAGGGGCGCATATAAGGGGGAAAAGTTATGAAAAAAAAAAAGTTATGACAATTGCAAGGTTGCTATGGGCCCCCTGTTGCTATGACCAACAGAGGGCCCACCACAATTTTTGTTGTTGTTGTTCATAGAAATAAAATAAAAAAAATGGGGCCCTGTCAATTACAAAATTAATTATATTGTGTTTTCTGAAATTGTTTTTAGCAGTAAAAATTACCACTCCCATTTGCCCTGAACACCATCCCTGGGTCTGGATAACATGATTTGTTCCTGCTTGGAGCGCTTGACGGTGACAGTGTTCAGCAGCAGTCAGTGGAAGACAAGAATGACTGTGGCAGTTACATGCTGCTATGGAAAATAATAAAGTTAGGTTTTCAAAAAATAGAGAGACAGAGGGAAAAAGGTAAAAGTGTCAATTTGTAACCCAGTTTTTCTCCAAGAGGAGGGTAGACTGTGTGAGATTATCAACCATTCAGCATAGTTAGCTTAGCTACAGACTACTGCTTGCCTCTGTTTCACTAACATCTAATGATTTAAGCAAAGAAATTACCAACATATTCATATATTGAACTTGTACCTGTACCTTTTACCACATTTAACAACAAATGAGAGTCAGCAGCAGCTCTAACCCACGTCCCTCCTGACCTGCCCTCTACTCAGTGAAATTATATGTAACATTTATAATTTTTTATTTTAGAAACAACCAATCAGTAGCAGGAGAGTTTTAGTACTGTCAATCACAATCTCATGTGGCTGCTCATACTCCTCCCCCTTGCTCTGTGCTGAGCTATACTGTAGCTGGCACAGCCTGTTGCCCCGTCTAGTTAGCATAGCTACCAATGATGGCAGATAAATATTTTTCCTGTAATGATAACTTGTTTTTCCACCATTAGCACATTTAGCAGTGAGTGAATGAGGTTGATTGACAGTGCTAAGAGCGTCCTACTGGTTCTGATTGGTCGTTTAGGTCTGAACATTGCATTACTTTAGCCAGTAATAGTAGTTCAGGGAGGAGGTGGAGGAGATTGATTGTTTTCACAGATTATCTGCCTCATAACAGAGGCAGATAATCTCTGTTATGAGGCAGATAATCTGTCTCATAACAGAGATTGACATGGTGACCCCACATAAATTTTGAAATCGCCGTCACGCCCACAAATAACGCCCTATTGGTATCACAGTCAGTCATGACATTGATACGCATGCCTGCTCCGGTAAAATATTTTCGAAATTTTGCTAGGGCTTATGGATTTCTGTCAAGGTGCTGGATTGCTTCTTATACAGTCTGCATGTTGCCTATGACTGATGCTCATGGGGACAGACATTTCAGTAATCTAAAACTAATAGAAATAATTTAAACAACCTACTTGCATACTGTATGCAGACTGTTGGATGTAAAATTCAAGAGCAGTAAATATTGTGCTAGTTATCAGTATTGGACCAAAGAAAGCAAGGCAGTTGCAAGCCTTTAAAATTGTCATGCTTTTGATAGGTCAAATAGACTGAAAACATTGTAACAGCAGCTGCGTGAGGGGGCCCAAATTAATGTTTTGTCATGGGGCCCAAGATTCCTGGCGGCGCCCCTGGTAGTAGACTCTGAAACCCTCTGAAAAACCTGTTCCCCTTCTGGCCTGTAGTGGCGCTGCACAAAGAACCACTGGAGGAAATGAAACAAAAGCCTCTTCAGATGAAACTGAATGCAACTTCCTTCTTCACTAAATGTAAACAGAAAAGGAGTAGCATCAGATTTCAGCGTTTGTAGAATTTCTCTTTGGTAAAACACCACGAGCCATTTCTCCCTCTAGCACGATGTGCATTTGCTTTGGTTGTATTTATCCAGAATACAAACAGTTTTTTCATGTAATGAAAAAACTCCTGCTTTTGGAGTGGTCTATGGTCTGCTTGGTATTCAAATATAAATTTGAACCGCACTAGAGTTCACTTTAACTGAAGAGGGACTGAGGTTTGTAGGCAGAGCAGAGTTCACTTCTTTGGTCTGGATCAGAGTTCCATTCCACATTCACACCTCTGGAAATGAGGTGTGAATGTGTGCCTAGAACACAAACTAGAGTTTGATTAAAGTGTACTAAACAGGGCTGGTGAGAATGTACCCTAAAGTTATAGAAGGTTCTAGCTAGTCTTCAAATCTCTATCCTTCAAAAACTCTGTGGTGGGAACTAAAGCTTTGAGTTGCAAAACAATAGCCAGGAAAGATGAATTATTTACAGGGTGTTTCGTTAAAGAGGAATGGAAGAATAACCCTCCTACTACGTAATAATTGAGTAAACTTGGCAATAAACAAGAAATATCCACCTTATGTTCTTAGCAATCTCTCTACATTAAAATTTGAGCCAGCTTTTGTCTTGGTTCAGAAACGTATTTATTTTGATAAAGAGCATGTTTGTTAACATTTTAGGGTTGATATGTTGTCTCCCCTCATTAAAATTAACCCAGCATAAGAGATTGTGCTTCTGTTGCTAAATGAGCACACTTGCAGAATCAGGATGGGGTCAAACAACTGTTCACTTTATATAAAATAAAAATATCTAGAGAGCTTTGCAAAGGAAAAAAGTGAAAGGACACACATTTGCATTCATGGAAGCGGAGTAAACTTACCAGTTTCCATTTTCTCCTTCCTCCAGAAACTGGAGGTCCTTTGCTTCAGATGACGCGTATGTCAGCTGTACCCGGTACCGGCTGCTGCCACCCTGCAGGAACATACGACTGTCAAATGCAGCACAAACCACAAACTGATGAAAAGAGTAAAACTGAGCCAGCTGAATCCGTCACTGACTAAAGACAGAAACACCTGCAATGCAATAAGTCAGTCAGTCAGTCAGTCAGTCAGTCAGTCAGTCAGTCAGTCAGTCAGTCAGTCAGTCCGTCCGTCCGTCCGTCCGTCCGTCCGTCCGTCCGTCCGTCCGTCCGTCCGTCCGTCCGTCCGTCCGTCCGTCCGTCCGTCCGTCCGTCCACATCCATGATGTAATAAGTTGAATTTTATCAAGGCTTCAACATGTTTGAATCTTTTTTAATGCAGGAATCATATCTGTATTAAACAGACACCCCCAAAATTTAAATATATTATTTCCCTTTAAGATTTCCCATTCATGTCTACATTTGAAATGTATAATTTCATACAAAAAGATTTTACTTTAGCTTTCATTGCAAAAATTTGACTGAATACTTAAAAGTGAATGAACCACTACATCCCAGTACATCAAAATGTTTAGATTTCTTTTGTGACTCAGAAGAATTCTACTGACTTAGGAAAGGCCAACACATTTACCATCACTGGTCAGCAATGTTTGCAACACAGAGAGCCACTCAGCCATTTTGTCCAGATTAACAAAATTCATTTAGAGCCACAAAAGCTACATGAAACAAACTATTTTTACATCTGTTATTGGAAATGTGTTCATATTTTTAAATTAAAAATTTTATTTTGTTTTTAGGTTTTAGAAATATTGAAAATCAAACTTTTATATAAAGGGATTAAATACATTTCTTCAATGGAACATTTAATTTACATTGTAAATTATGTCAAAAAAGGCCACAGTTGCAACCAAAAGACAAGCAAAAATATTTCTGACTTTATTGGTGTACATTTTTGCATAAATTGCATGGAAAAACTGCTTCAACTAACAATATTAATTACGTTTAGGTTAAAAGAAAGGTTGTTTAGCATTGTTGGACAAAGTTATTAAGATTCACAAAGAAGAGTCTTAAGAGCCACATGTGGTGTTAGAGCCACAGGCTGCAGACCCCTGCACCAGATATATACAGGTAGAATCCCTTCAGCCCCTCATTCCTCCCTCATTTCTTAAATGTCAAGTAGTCAGTTCCTGCTGCTAAGAAGACACAAGTCTAGGGAACTAATTAAGCAGTAGAGATGTCTAAATTAAGGAGGTTGCAATACATTTCAAAGAAATGAGAGGAAACTGACTGATGATGGTGACTGACTGGAAAAATGTGATGAATTATGCAAGAGCTAACTAGCATCAACAACTGAAGAACGAGTCACTCTAAGCTACTTTTTAAAAAAAATAAAGTTACATTTGGAATAAAAAAATTTCTTAAATTCTTTAAGTTTCATTCCACTATAAAGAATGCTGAGTTAAGCTAAGCTAAGGTCACATACATTCTTATTGTTAGCTTCGTCCTCAGAAGAGTTGGAGGACTCCTCTCCGCTGGACGGAATTGTCTCAAAGTCCTCTGTGTCCATGGAGAGGAGACGTTTCTGGGTCCAGCCTAAGGACACACCAACAAACATTAGTGCTTTTCAAACAAACAAGTGTTACCAATGAGGGGGGATACTGCTTTAGAAAGGTAAGATTGGTTGTGTGAGCCTCCAGCTGGGAATCAACAGAAGTTAATCTGCAGAACAAATACACTCAGGACCCAAAGGGAAGGCTACCAGCTAGTCAGACAATGACTATAGCAGTGGGAATGATGTTAAAATTGACATTTTAGCCATATGTGTCACAATTTGACGTTGTTGTTGTTAGTGAGGATGAACATGCAGTGAACCCAGGTTGTGGTGTGAATTGATGGTTTTAATGAAATCCAGAAGAGTACAAGGTCCAGGCAGCATAGGTGAGCAAAGGCAATAGCTCTGACATTGGTAGTAACTGGTAATAACTTGACAGGACTGACAAAGCTATGTGACTTACAACTTATGACTTAAGACTAGGATACGACACAAACTAGGCGCTACACCTAGAATCACTAAAGGAATCTTCTGAAGAAGACACTGAGCGCAACTTGGTTCTTCACAAAATGTAATCAAACTGGAGTGGTATCAGAAATTAGTAGCTGTATGATTTCTCTTTTGTTTTTGGTCAAATGCCACAACCTATTTCTCCCGGCTATGACTAGACTTTGTTCTGGTTGTTTTTACCCAGAATGTCCTGCGTTGCAGTCCACATTCTGTTTTTGGAGCGCATTTCTGGTCAGCTTGCATCCATATATGCATTAAAAGTGTGCCAGAGTTCGCTTCAACCGAACCGAGGCCTAGTTTGATAGGTGGACCAGAGTTCACTTTTTTGGTCTGCATCATAGTTTGATTACTCATTCAAATGAACCAGACATTCTAGGCAAATGAACAAAGGTTAATTTAAAGCAGACTAAACAGGGCTGTTATGAATGCACTGCTTTCCAACAGTACAAACCAAACAACATATGTTTTCCTATACTGACAAACTTTGAATCGCTTGAAAATGATCTTATACCGAAATAGATTCAGTCTGATGAGTAACAACTCTGGGGAGGAACTCTTTCCTCCATGACATTGCGTTGTGGGGCAGCCAACCAGGTGAATCCCTCCATTTTGGATATTATGGACCGATATGGAAGAGACAAAAAGCAGGATGCAATGGAAATCATCTGTAGAACTGTTTTACACAGCTAAAACCCTACTATCATTATTTATTAATATATGTGAGCTATAATATTGGATACTAAAAATGTTGTATAAAGGCGGAAGACAATCTATCTGGAGCTGGGAAATGAGGAAATCAGCAAACCTCTTTGGCATTTTCATCCAGCTCTTTCACACAGTGAGCTCACTGAAAACAAGCGAACAGGTTATGTAGTGTTTTATGCAACTCGTTCGAAAGTCTTACATTCAACATATGACTCCTCTACTCAAAAATTCTGAAAGTTGTTGGTGCTAACATATAGCTGACTTGAAGCAATTTGACGTAAAACCATTCCAGAAAGGCTACCATAAAGTTTAAGTGTCAGTGAATTGATATGAATCTGTCAGTACACAAAGCTTAAAGTCAGTGATAAAAGACGTCCTCACAAATGTCTCCATGCATCCTGTGGTTACCTGGCTGTGAGGTTGATCTGGGGACGGCTGCTTTGCTACCAGCACCACCAGCAATGCTGCTGGTCATGCTCTGCTGCTTCCTGCCTGCAGCCATCGCACCACGTAGCGTATCTGCAGGGAAGCCAAATCCTTTACACCAACCTTAGCAAATAAAAACTCCTTTCATAGCGAGGATGGAGCAGCTGGAAAATAATCAATTCAATCACAAAAAGCAGCACTACACATTCAGGGCTCAAAAACCCACAAACTGAATAAAATAAAAATAATCTCATGCAGCGACAAATATCTTATCTGGTTTGCTCTTAATTTGATGCTTGTGCACTATAAAATTCCCAATTCATGCATGAAATACAGACATAAACAACCATCCACAACATAAAATGCCACCACCAATCACAACATTTATTAAGTCTCAGCTAAATGTTGTTCCTTCATATACCTTCATAGCCAAATGGAGTGGGATCACTCTTTATCTCGTGTCTCTTGCTCTTAATGCTAGCAGAGAGGGGACCTGGGAAACAAGATGCAACCAGAAACTTCTTCAGAAATTAGCCTATTACAAAGAGGAGTGTATAAAGTAGCCCAGGAACATCCATTAAGTTCCTCTCACATATTACAGATTTAATATCTGCCAGTTAAAAGAGGAAGCTTTTGTTCATTTACACATTTAAAAATGAGCATTACTAAAAAAAAACAAAAAAAAAAACACATGAATCACACATAGTGAAGAATTAGTCCAACTATAACGAAGGATAAAGAAATCTTAAAAAAACAAAAAAATCATGTTTAGTCACTTTCTTGTCAGAAAAAGAAGGTCCTCAACCAGGGTTCATGTACTCAAAAGTCTTCATCTGATGGAAAACTACAGACATCTTAAAGTTGAGCCATAAGGAAAGTATTTCATTCCCATCTAGTTCATGTCTCATCAGTGTGAGTATTTACTGGCTATGGAATGATGTGTAACACTCTGCTTACAACCCTCTTCTGTCAGTAGCAGGTTAGTTATAAGTAGCTAACTTCACATTTTACGGGGATTTGTTTTTTAAATCTTAACATAAAACCCATAAACTCATCAAACTGTACCTTTGGTGAGTCGCATGGCAGAGGAAGAGGAGGCAAGAGAGGAAGTGAGAGAGAAGCGTCTAGTGACTTCTGCCTCTTTTACAGTGGGTTCTATGACAGAATAAGAGGAAAGGAAAGGAGAAAGCAGAGGGAAAGGTAAGGGAAGGCAGCTAGTGAGATCCATGTTGTTTGCACATGAACAAAGAGCAAAAGAAACAACAAATATAGTTGGGATGAAAAAACATTGTGAGAGAGGACACAAGTAATGTAGGGGTTATTATTATTTAATGTGCACTAAAACATCTGACATATGTCTCCTTGGATACAGTTGTAAAAGCTTAAAATGCAACAAAAGAGACTTAAAACAAATTGAAGCATCGAAGAATGACAAGAAATCATGATTCAATGGCAAGTTATACATGTGGCATAAAAAATTACAATTGAACAGTAGAGGGAAAGGACTTCCAGCTGAGATGATGCAAATGAACCTCTTGTTCTGATGAGTTTCTCACATTTTACATCCATGACAAGTTGAAGGAGACATCGCAACACAATAAACACGATAAAGCCGGGACTAAGTATAACACTTCACAAGTTGCCGCTGTGGGACTCGCCAGAATCAGTGTCAACTTGTGATGTAACACCACCGCAACATGACAGAAGAGCAGCTTTCAGCTATCTTAAAGGGAGTTTTCAATCAGATGACAAGGCTGTCACCTTGGGACTTCACTCAGACAGATTTGAACTTCCCCCTTCAAACAAGCAGGTGGCCCTCAATACTGGTAGTGAATAGGGGGCAAAGTAAAACACTCAATTTGCAGTGTGACTGTCTGCCTTTCTGCAAGCCATAGAATGTGTCAGACGGGGTTGGATGTTGATCTCAATCTCTGCCACACCTTTATCTTTTCCATATCATTAGTGTAATTAGGAACACATGCCTTGAAATGACCTGACACCCAATGTTGTGGCTGATTTCAGGCAATGGTTTCCACCAACAATGTTAATGCGGGTAGTGTTTTTTTTGACATGGGTGACATGGGTAGCCATCCAAGGCTGCCCAGTGTGGCATGAGTTCTCGGAAAATCCCCTAAAGCCCCCCGCCCCTCTTCACACGTGGTGCGCACACACCATGCTTGTGAGAGATCAATGTTGCTCTGAATGTTGTTCGTCCAGAGGGCCAAACAGGTTGGGACCGCCCCTGAATGCACTTCAACATGTCAGGACAGCTGGAGTATAAGGGGGTGACATTTAGTTCTCATATCAGATCTCCATATTTTGTGACCAGCCATCTGATAGATCCCAACCATATGAAATCTTTTTAAAATGGCTATAACAGAGTTGGGGAGGGAAAGGCTTAGAGAGTAACGTGAATAGAAGTTTTGTTTGTATCTAAAAAAATGATTTTTAGAGACATAAAAATGTGGAAAATGGTCAGACTCAGTTGCATATTCTTTAAATCACAAGTCTAAGACATTTATTTCTAACTGCTCAGTATTTTCTGTTAAAGTCCTGCATAATTTTCTATTATTTAGGGGTGCACCGATTGCAGTTTTCTGGCTGATCGCCATTCTTTTAAAAAGTTTAACCTGCCGATTCTGATTTTGGCCAAAGCCAATTTCTTTTGTCTGAAATGTTTCTCAATACAGCAAGAAAGTTGTAGAGTTGGGAACAGTGGGGTAACTATTGTTAATTGTAAATGTGCAGACATAACTTGGAGGGGTGGTCTGTCAATCAAGCCATTTTCACTGGAGATAATGGCTCCAGTGAAAATGAACTGCTTGTTCTCACATTTTACATCCATGACAAGTTGAAGGAGACATCGCAACACAATCAACCATAGAGGACCATGGTTGATTCTTAGACCTTTGCCAAGCCAGATAACATTGGTGGATAAGATCGGCTTCACATGTAAAAATCGGCCAATCACCGATCTCCCAAAATGAAGGAAATCAGCACCGATAAATGGCTGACCGACAAATCGGTGCACCTCTATTATTATTATTACTACTATTGTTGTTATTGTTGACCTAGTTTTTTAAATGCTTCTTTTATCACTTTAAGAACTCTTTTAAATAACTATTTTGTGTTTTTTAAATGATGGTGTGCTGATGAGTATGAGAGGGGAAGTAAATTATAAGATCTGAAGATTTGAAGAGACACTTATGTTATTGCCATGTTTCGTGGAATTCTGATATGAACACCTGATATGTGGATCTTAGGGGCCTTTTGTGAAACATCAAGTCCTGCCATGTCTCTGAACCAAGTGTCTTGCTTTTGCTGCACTCTTTGCAAAAAAATTTATTTTTACTGAGAGTGAGGTGTTAGACACATAATTAGGCATCTAGTGATGACTTCAGTTTCAAACATCCTACATCCTAACAGGTGAGTAAAGCATCTACAGGCACTAAGCAATGTTATTATTGTGCACTGCTTTCTCTACCAGTGGCACGCATATTCAATTAAATGATAGGCAATAACACAGCATGGGGAAGAGCTCGTTGCTGAAAGTATTCCACTCGTCTATTATTTTCCATTAAGCCAAATTAGTAAAACGTGTAAGGGCCAGGAAACATTATAGCCTTTATTTTCCAGGGTGCAAAGACAAACTGATAGGATTAAATTAATAACCAATAAAAATACTACTCATTATATTTAAAGGACTGTGAGATTCTTTGTTTCTAGAATGTATGCTTTGTGTAAATTGGAAGCAGATGGCCTGCAGCAAGAGTGATAGCTGGACTGACAGGGAAAACATCAAAGGCTGGGTCATGATTTATGACCCAGAGACACAGAGACTTAGAGACCATGAGAACTGCGCTTAAGACCTCAGATATGTCGTTGCATATCTGAGGTCAAGACAAAGAACTACAAATAACCTTCTTTGTAGTATAAAGACTTGTGACTCTGTGTTTGGGCAGCGGGGTTTTCTGTTTGCCCCTTCCCTAGTTAACAGCTGCAAATCCATGTAACTAGAGTTCTCAAATTTCAATAAAAGGCAGAATGGGGAAAAGATACTTCAGAGTGTGGGTTTAAAGACTAAGATGGAGATGTCTTTGGCCTCTTTCTCTGCTCTTTTGAGTGTAAAAATCTTTAATTGTCCTCCTTTTTTCCAGTGTGTGAGAATGTCTAGGTGACACAAATGATGCCATTAAAAACAATAAGAACAAGAAAGATGCTGTTCAAGACAATATGAGATATAGATATAAGATAGAAAGACAGAGGGCACAATGAAGAGGATGGTGCAGACAGAGATGCCTGTGTTAATGATGATGTGTTACCTGCTGGAAGAGACCTCCTGTTAGAAAGTCCCTGCAAGGTGAAATGCTTCCGAGCGTTAACAGCTGAGTGGGCTGAAGCATCAGCTGGGCGGCAAGGAAGAGAAGTTAGTAAAGCAGGGAAGTTCCATCACCAGCAGTCCTCAAGATGTGAAGTGATTGATAGACTCTGACAAAGACCTGGACCTGGACCTCAGCGGTGGACGACAAGTGTTAGAGCACTGTCAGTGTGTGCTTAGAACCTGCATTTCACACCAATACATTATACTATCATTTTCAAATACAGATTCCAGTACCAACAAGGTTGGTGTTTGATAGTGAGGACAGCCCAATTTCAGAAACACAAACATGGTAAAATATCTAAAAAACAAAAATTCAGAAGAAAACTGGCCTAAACTGATCCCTGACAATGGATTAGCTTTTTGGTGTAGGGTCCAAAGGTTGCATTTTCTCTATGGCACACAAAAGTTTATTTTTCAGGAACTTTTACTTCCCCTGGTAATTTTTGTGAGCATTTCCACAGCAGACGCTGAATGAGACTTTTTCCACTACATCCATGAGTAGAAGAGAAGAAACTAGAACCAACATTTCTGTCACACACAGTGACTGCTCTTTATAACGTATACAGAGTCAATAGAAATCCATGCAAAGGTGTAACTGGAAGATATTTAAGAGGAATTTTGGCAACACAGACTTCTGTGTTCTATTATATCAGAGTCGAGAAAGAGAAGTAATGGCTTACAATCCCACTATACTAGCCATATACTTAAAAGATAATACTGGATTTCAAGAGATGCTAACAACCTAACATCCAGGTAGCAGAGATGATATTACAATCTGGTAACTTGTATTTACTTTGAAAATTTTCAGTAACCTGTCTTGGACAACACCATCAGTTGTTAGAAAGCCCTGTCAATCCACCTCATTTGCTTTTGCCACTCCTCATTAAAACTTCCTCTGGCTGTATGGTTAGAATGAATTATGAATGATAGTCTATATATCAGTCATGTGAGCTTTTGGAATGCTAATCAGCTCTTCCCAGGTGCAAAAACAATACCTTGTTACCAGGGTTACATTCAGGAACAAAATCCTTTCACTGCTCAGCATCCAAATTTAGAGAGAATAATTTTCTAAATAGGCAATGCCTCAACCAAATAAATTCTTAACAAAAGTCTACAAGAAAACAAACCAGAACCAACACACTACAAACCAGACTGACAGAGAAGTAATAGAAAACCAAACAAAATGTAATCTTGGACTCATTTGTAAATATTGTATTAAATATCCACCAAAAAAATTATTCCTATCTTATTTTTTCCTTTTTACCTAAACCATGTTTTTGGCATTCATGTTAAAGTAGTACCTTAGAATCAACCCATCTTTATATCAAGAAAGAAACAATAAAAGATTGAAAACTCTAATCTTGGTAGGAACTTTCAGTTAATTGGACCACTAACCTTTTTTCTGCCTCATGTTGGGACTCGGATTAGCTCTCCTGAATCCTGACTCTGGACTCGATGAATCTGACTGTCTCAGGCCCATCTTCCGGACATTCCTGTTGGGACAGAAAGACAGGTCCGCCAATCAGAACTTTAAAAAAAAATTTGAAACAGGACATTTTATTGGCCTTTGTTTAGCCACAATAAGAAATAATTGTTAGAGCCATAAATAGAAAAGTAATTTGTATGATGATTTGTTTTTTATTTTATTACACATAGATAAGAATATTTGTTCAGACAATTTTTATTGTGAAGTTTAGTTTTATTTTGAAAGGCTTACTTCCTGTTGGGCATATGTTGTAAAAGAAAATTTCTATTGACAGTTTGTTCACTTAACGGGTTATTTAGACACGGCGCAATACAGTTTTTGACCGTGAAAACTGTGTATAGTTAGAAAAAAGGAATTGTAAATTGTAGTTGTCGTTTTTGTATTTGCATAATTTTTATAGATAAATAATTTTTGTTAGATTCATGGTTTTCACGCGTCCTTTACTCTCAGTGCCTAAGGAATGACACAGATATTGGATCTGTGCCATAACAATAATGATCCAGTTTCTTTAATCGTTAGGGTTATTTGTATTGTCACTTACCTCATTGGGACTCCATGGTTATTGTTCTGGCTGGCCTCTGTGAATCCAACACACACAAAGCATTTGATTTTGCAGTGAGTTTCATAATTCTGTATATTCTAGAATGAAACTACAAATGTTGTAATCTGCTGTCTCAGCAATTAGTAATCTAAACAAAGCATCTAAAATGCTCTTTATGCGGTTCAGTTTAGAAATACAAACACTCAACAAGCATCTCAATTTTCACCTTACTAGAGCTGTGTGATGGAGCATTGTTTTGGGTGTTATACTTTCTTAGGTTATTCATAGAATATGAGCCTTCACAACAAGATTTACGTACAACAAAGTGCAATATAATTTTATCCGAGTTGAGTTTTGCGGTTCATGATCATGCAGCTAAGTAAAAATATTCTCTTAAAAATGTTGGTGGCTGAAATATCAGAGACTGAACCATTAACATGCAGTTATTTTTGTAGAACAGGGAAATAACGCTACAATTAATGCAAAGGTCAGCATCCTTGCACATTCTTTTTCATCTGGTATTCTTAAAGAAGTATAACAGTGTGCAAATTATTTAAAAAGCATGGTATTTATGGTAATTATTCCTTACATTGCTTTCATTTTCATTCCATCTCTCTTTTTTTTTTTTAAATTACCCTGAAAAAGGTAAGTAAGCTGAACATTTATGTGTTTCTTCTCTTCCTGTCCCTAAAGTCTAGGCCTTAAAGTTACATTTTAATTGAAATGTAACTTCAAGCATTCAAAACCACAGATTCCACTACATCATCACTTATTATTCAAAGACAAAAAAAAAGTTTGTGAGAAACTAATATTTTACATTTGTGTAAACTATTTCATAACTTAAGGGATTAAAATTTTAACCATGACTTTAAGTTTCATTCTTAAAGTGACCAATTACCTCTGACTTTGTAGAACTCTCTTTTGTTTGATAAATTTGTTTGTTCTACGCTGCTATATTGCAGTTTTCTGAACAGTCCTGGAAAGGGTCGAAATGCTAAACTCAGTGGAGAAATATCCTTCGACCTCAAACATTTTAACAGGAGCCCTCATAAATATAAGGAACTATCTCAACTTTCTACAAGACACCATTCTGGGTGAAGAAATCTCTGGAGATAAACTCTAAAATAAACTTTAGGCCTTAGTCAAAAGTGTTGTACCAAGTGATCTGGCTTATTACCTCCCATTCCAAGCAACCAATGAGCTTGTCACAGAAATGCAGACTGTGCATGGAAGCATTCAACATGCTCTAAACATTGTACTCAGCAAAAAGAATGTATTTGCCATCACAGACGTAGCAATGTTTTATTCATAAAGGCTGATTATTTGGAGGTGTGTGCAGACAGTGGAGCAGAACGAAGCAACGGGTACCTAAAATGAGCAGTCATCCTGAGAATGAGGAGAGATTTATTGCGGGGCGCATGCTCGTTCCTTCCTCCATGTTTACAGCTTGTCTCGCTTAATTCAGCCAAATCTACATTACTTTGCTATTCAAAAGATGAATAATTAGACTGTTAAGCTGGGCAATCATGTTGGGGAGTTAAATGTACAATGTGTAATAAAACAGTACAGGTAATTCCGTACCGCCTTTATATTGCTGCCCTTATTTGTCTGCTATTCTTCGGCTCCTACTTTAATCAAAATGCACTGGTGGAACTGCTACACTGAATAAGTAATATCTCAAGCACAATTCCATTCTGTGAGGCTGGTACCCTCTGGAACTGAATTCTAACTAGAAGCACAAGTTGGGAAAGCGGCAACAGAAGTTGCATAATGCTGAACCAAGTTGCCTTGGTTCAGATTCTAAAACCTGAACCAACCTGTTGCTGTCAAAGTGCAAATGCAGATCAGACAGGATCGAAAAAGATTCCATGTCTATATATAATGCAATCTCTGTATGCTGCCTGTTGCTCTGGATGGTTGACCCCCAGGTTTCTGATCTAGCCCAGCATTAATACTACTCCTTTGAGCCTTCACTGCTCATTAGAAACACTTATTGTGACTGAGTAAATGTTACTTGAATTTAATAATCAGCCAGCTTTCCATTGACATGTATTCTCATGTTCAGTTGTCATGGAGACTGCTAATCAGAAAATAGCTATTTCTGATCTTGATGCAGTTATTTTAAAAGGTACTGATTGTTTAATTTAAACAATCATCATGATTTACCATAAACTTTTCCTCACTTTGCTACTTTTTCCTTCTACTCTCCATTTATGAATTAACAGAATTCATTGAGGTCATTAACTTTAACCTCTTTCTGTCTTTCCTCCTCATAGAAGTGACACCTGACCTCTGCTACACTGTTTCTGCTACACTGTAGTGTTACAGAGAAAGCTACAATATAATTGCTTACATTTTAAGTTAATTTTATTTTGCTCAAATTGTTGTGTGAACTTTAACCAAATTATGAAATGTCGCATAATATTCAAAAAACAAAAATGTGGGTTTTCATCTACTAGTTTGGAGTGAATCAACTAGGTGACGCAGACTATAATTTCATCAGATGTTGACATGGCTGTAATAAACAGGAAGTAGAGATGGCAAACTAACATGGTTTGGTCTTTTAACGTCTGCACCTCTGCAGGTGGACTGGAGCATAAACAATCAGAATTTATTCAGAAAATGTGTTTCCATGTTTCCATTGTTTGTCTTATAAGTTGCTTTGGGATGATCTCTCTTATAAATTGGAGCTTTCTAAATAAACAGAGCTGAACTATAATAAATAAAAGTATAACAAAGTTTTTCTGCAACTCTTTAAACAAAGATCAGACGGATGTCTTTCACTTCTTTCTCAGGTTATTTCTTCTCAGCCTTTATGTTGGTTCTTTGTGTTTCCTATCAGCCTCTGTCTCCACCCTGGAAATGTCTTTGTGTTCCTCTCTCTAGCTGTTTATCTCTTTGTCTCTCTCCACACATTATTCCATAATTCCCCCTTTCTTCTCTCCCCATCACTTTCAATCTGCCCTCCCTTTCATTCTCCCCCACACCAGTTTCATCCCTTTCTCTTTCTGCTTCCTCACACACTGAGTCAGAGGTGTTAATCATGCACACACTCACTGCACTGAGGCTCCTGAGCCTGCTGCAGCCTCAGCTCTGCGGGCTTCATGACAGTGCTGCCATACTATTAGGCAGTCTGCTCACACACAGGAACAGGGACACACACTGCACTGCGCACACACACAAGTTGCCAGTTGCTAGAATGTGCAGCTAACAGAGTGTCAGTCCGGACCACCAAGTAGAACTGTAGTCCTGCTGCAGAGAGTGGACTGAGTTTGGAGAAAGTTGATTGTTACGAAACATCTTTGTCTTTTTTCATTATAACCACCACAGTAATATACCAGTTGTTATAGCAATTTGCAGATGGATTATTGAATCAACAAAATCCTACTGTCAGCAGCAAAAAAGCCTCACACCACTAACATCAGATATGAAAGTTCATTTATAGTATGGAAGAAAAAATGAAAACTCAAAAGGTAGTCATTATTCTTACCTAATTTTTGGCTAAATAAAGAAAAGTTTGTAGAAGAACATTTTTATTTTTCTTCTGGGGAATAAACTATAAACATTTTTGTTATTTTACATTTTAAAACAACAAACCCAGAAAATAAAATAACTGTAAATGTCAAGGCAAACGTTAAATATTACATGCTTTATTAATTGTTGTGCAGGTAAAAGAGAAAAAATTCAGAATTATGTTTTGGGTGTATTTAATTGGGGAAAAAAACAAATGTTGACCCCTGAATACTTTCAACTTGAGGATTTTGGTTCTTTGTGAAAAAAAGTTTGGACACCTCCACCCTGAGGGACTAAAGGGGATCCATGACTAGTAGTAATAACAGACTTTAGCTGAGAAACATGTGTTTCAGATGTAATAGCAATTCAGAGAAAATATTGTAGGCTGTTTAATCATATAAAATATTGTCAAATGGATGTCGGCATGTTGTTTACGCTGTAATGAATCCAGGGTAGATGAGGAATGCAAGGTTCCATGAAGCTAGGTCTATCCAGCCAGAGGATGGATCACCAGAACATATCAAAATCTGTTTTGTAGAGGTCACCAGATTCTCTCATTAATTGATAGGAACATACTGAATAGACAAACATGTAAATATGGAAAGATATTACAACTGCCTTACGATGATGCCTCGCTATCGTGTTATTTACTTATGGAGCTTTGTTTGAAATTATGCCAGGTGTCTAAATGACACCACATCCAATCCTACGATGGCTAACTTCTCTGCAGGGTGTAAAACTCAATTCAACTTTTTATTAAATTAGATTTTGTATTATTTTAAGATTTTGCAACCATTCTAAGCCTCCAGAGTGAAGAGTCTATGTCTTAAACTGACTCACATGGCAGAAGATGTTGCACTTCTGCGTTTACAAAAGAAAATCCAATTGATGCTGAATATGCAACAAGTTTGTATCAAATATGAAACCACTGTGCAATCAAGAACAGGATGATCATGAATAGCTCCATGAGACTTCTTGTCTGGCAGACTTGTTTCCAGCATTTGCACATTCTATCTTGCAGTTTTTTGTCTCCTCAAAGGAAAATGGTGAGGATATCACAATGAAGTAAAAAGCAGAAGCAGGGCGTCAGTGGTTACAGCGAGCCACCACACACCTCAACACTCTTGTCCTCAGTTTCTTCACCTTCTCTCTTCTCTCCCTTCCTATCAGATCACTTGCAAATGAAAACCACTGAAGCTGAAATAATTATATAATTTTTTTTAAATGGAAGCAATGCAACATGTTTGTTCAGGATGATTTGGATGAATCTAGACTTTGTCCTTAAGCCAATTTGGAAAAAATCTGATTTGTGCTGTTCAAACTGATATTAAATTCAGATATGGATAAAAAAAAATGTCAAATGTGAGCCACTTTAGTCTACAGTCAATGTGACCATTATTAAATTCAATTCGATTCACCTTATTTATACAACACCAATTTAAAGACACTAAAATTGGTTAAAAAAATGTATCTGAAGAAACTTAGATAGAAAAGTTTGCTTAGATACTTTTCTATCGAAGATTCCAAGCAGATTGCTTCGAATCTAAGCATATTGCTGAGAATCTGCTTAGAAAAGCAGATTGCATCAAGTCACATTAATTTTATTATACATGTTCATTTTGAGTGTAAATAAGCAAATGTTCTAAATAATGTTTTCCATATCACATGTTGTTGCCCAGTTCTAACAAACATATATTGCTTGAGGAGTTCTAATTTTATATTTTGCAGAAGCTCATTTGACAAAGGCCTAACACATGTCCACTATGACAGTGTGACTGTGTTAACAGTTAGCAATGCCGACATATTAAACTCACACCAACACAGATCAGCTGCAGTACTCAGACACACAGTGTAAACCAATTTTTTATAAAATGTTTGATATGAAACTGGAATAATTGGAGGAATGTTTGTCTTGTCTTGATTGTTCAACAAAGGAACCTGTCAGTATTTTAAAAAAGTAAAAAAAAAAAAACGAACAAAAAAACACTATAACAAGTGTTTTGAAGCTGTGTAAATCAATTCTAACAAAAAAGAACAGAAACATTCAAAGTAAGCCATTGTCGCTGTATGAATGTACCTCTGCATGCTTCTAGCTGGCCAGTAAGAACTTTACGGATCTCTGACACCCACATATTCTTCACATCCATGGAGGGAGCCTTGGGTAAAAATATATACAATACATACAGATCAAGCACACTGGCAACAAAAACCTGGAAACACCAAAATGTGACATAGTTGTGTCTGAAAGGGAATCTGCATGGCACAACGCTGCCCTCCAGTGGAAGACTGCAGAAAAGATATTACATTTTCCATACCTGCTCTTAGAAATTATTTGGTTTCTGGCTAAATTTAAACTTGCTTCAATTTATCATCATGTTTTTGACACTTTTTTATATTACAAAATATATATATATATATAAAATTTAGATCTACTGACAGCATCTAATAGATTTACAAGTCTTTACAAGTTTACAAGTCTTTCAAAGTGAAATTGTTCTTTTAAAAATGAGAAAACTGGGGAACTTAACTGTTTTGTTCTTAATTCAAAATCCAACTAAGTGTTTGTACTTATTCCTGTGAATTAGGATAATATATGTGGGTTTATCATTGATAAAATGCAGTAACGCTCTCTGCGAAAGCAGCCACAGGGCATGGCTGCAGTTGTCAGTCATGAAGTTGTAATTAAAAAATGTTCATTATTCAGTTTGTCTTGTTGACTCTGAAATGAAATAGAAAAGTTTTTATAGCTCAGGGTTTTTTTTTTCAGGGTTGTGGAGAAAGCAGGTTATTGTTTCAAAATTATTTTAATTTAGTTTTGATATAATAAATGGAATCTGCTCACCTTTTTTCAAAAAAAAATTATCAACCACCTATGCATTTTTTACTGGGCTTAGATAGGAAAATGTCTTCCAAATATTTACGTAAAATTGTACATAAATTACTTCAGTTGCAAATAAAAATTGCAAGTAAATTTGGGATATTACCTTAAGTACAGTCACCAGGAGGATTTAATTTGAATCTTTTACCTCAATTACACAGATAAAGTCAAACAAAACTTTGAACAAAAGTCATAAGCAAAATTTGCGCAACTCCTAACCTACCTGGATTATGTAAACTTCTTCTCTGCCATTATACCACACCTCAAACTTTTTGTTGTCCCCTTTGACATTTTCTGTTATCCCCACCGAGCTCATCTAGATGGCAAAACAGAGGAAAATATGAAGGATACATGAGCTGCAGTTCAGTTAAACCAGCCATATTAATCAGCATTCGTTACAAACCTTAAGACTTCTTCATCTTTCCATTTACTTTGTAAAGGGCGGTTTGGCTGTTTTGTTTATTATTGCCATGGTACTAGAAGTTCACAAGTCTGTTTATCCTCCTTCTCTAAGGAACCATGTTTTTCATCTACAGATGTTTCGTATAATTTATGCAGATTTGAGTTAAAATATTTTGTTTGTTATAACAGCAAACCTGAAGCAGAGTGAAAGCAAAATCACACAGAGATCAGCTCAGAAACACCCTGTAAAATCTGCAACTGGTTTAACTGTGAACAAGACAACGTTTAAAGTAACTGTTAAAATTTGTATGCTGGTTACTGGGAAAGAGCAGTTTCACCTGCCCACCTCCACATACTCCCCATTAGGTAGTGATGAGAGATGATTAGGGCTAGCACCCCAACAATGCCAAGTTAATGTTTTAATTGTTTCATGAAAGGAAAAAAGGGATGAATGTAACACTGACTTTTTCTAAATGATCCCTGCTGGCCTACACACATAAAGATTGTCAATATTATTAATAACTGGAACATTTACCAAGGTTCCAGTTATCAATGATAACTAGAGATCTCCATGTTCCCTTCTTCAACACTTCTAGTTCAAGATCATTCCTTTAAATGAGGTGTGACACAACCTCTTCAATAAATCAGTTTATTCATTAAATTTAACAATTTACATCCTCACGTCAAAAACACATAGTTTATGACTTACTTTACATGAGTGGAAAGTGATCCCAAAGAAGTATAGTTTTGTATAAACTTGCTTCTTTCTCAATAATTCCAAAATAAATTTTATGGGGGTACACATTAAATTAACTAACCACGTAAGCTGCAAGAAATTTCAATTTCTTCATTATTAAGTAGGAAGTACATAAGAATTTCTATTGTTTTATGATTAAGTGTTTTGAGTTGATTTATAGTTAAGCATGTTTTAATTCCTCACCCAAATTGTTCCACAAATTTACTCTATTTACAGAAATGCACATTCGTTTTAAAGTAGTATGCATACTTTATCTTAAGACAGATAATTTTTGTAATTTAATGGGCAATAACATTTCTAGCATTAAGGATAACTAATAGTACTTTTAAATTAAGCAAGTCCTTAGTTTCAAGACAATTGATTGAATAAACAATTTATTAGTATGTTTTCTAGCATTCACTTTACATAAATTCTCATAGCTTTCTTTTGTGTCACAGCACTTTAGTGTGAGACTAAAGTGCTGTGACTTTTGTGTCACAGCACAAACAGAAATACAGTGGTATGCACTACATATGATACATAGGGGCGCTGCTGCTTTCTGGTTGATCTGTTCTGTAGCTAACTACTCTTTATACATGTGTAAATGTTATGGTGGATGTTATTCCCATATTAATAACATTTAGACTGCATGTGTAAATGTCAATAACCTGCATTTACAACCTGCAGGTGTAAATGCATAGTTCTGCATTCTACACCTGCAGGACTTTGTGCCCTGATGAAGAGTTGAAAGACCCTTTAGTTACTGTAATAATTTGTACCACTGCAAATAAAATTTATTGTTTGAAAATATCCACCATCTAAAGTAAAATTTAAAATTGACTCTCAAGGTAATTTGTACCTTCTTCTCTGGAGGAACATCTGAGGGGCCACTCTCCCTGTTTGGGGATCACATTCTTGAGAGCTTAGGAACCTCTGAGGCATCATCTCTCCACAACTGAGTCTCAGTTAATGCTTTGGTATTAACTGAGACACAGTTAATACCAATACGTCTTGATTTGATTGTTCTGGAAGTCCAACAGAATCTTTTGTAGGGCATTGTTAATCCCTATTGGCTGAGCCTCTCACATTGAACTAATCGAAGTGTTTTAGTCTACTTCTGTCTCTGACCTTTAGCGAGTGCTTAAAGCCGTAGGATGGGGTCTTCTCATGTCCCTCAGTGCTCTCCTCCCGTTTCTTACAGAACAGTAGCATCTTATCATACAGGAAGAGGTGCCTCTGCATGGGCTTAAACCTGGCCAGGTCCTTCACCTGAAACCCACAAATCTGTCTGTTACTTTCTTACCATGTGTATTTTAATCATCAATTATATTTTAACTTTATTAGAAACAGAAAGCATGTCAACATGTCAGACGATCTGAGATAGAAAACAAAAACTACATATCCATCATTATCTGCAAAATTCAGTTTTCTTAGCTGTTATAGGAACATATTGTTCTCTCATAAAAGGCATTCATTTGTTTTTATCAAAGTCAAATCCATGATCTCTAATTACAGTTTTCTTACGTCACTCCTAGTAAAATCCTGAGAATCTTCTCTAACTCTTATTAGCCTGGGTTCCTCTTGGGAGTGAGCTTAGAAGTGATAGCCTTCTCTTCCTGCATTAAAAGAGTTCTACACTGAATCCTTTAGTCATGACATGCTTTTAAAAAGCAAACATAATCACTGAAGTTATAGCAACTTTTAAGTGTTAAAAAGTTTTAACTTCACGTTTTTTCCTAAACCTAAGGAAGTTTGCCTTGTTTGCTAGAGGAATAATCTGTTGTAATTTTTAAAGTCAAACTAAAACTTGAAGACAATAATTGAAAAGAAAAAAAATGTCAGAAACAGACACAAAGCTGTTTCTGACATTTCATATTGAGTGGTTCAAATAGGTGTATTTGCGTATACCTTGCTATGGCCTTTTTTATGGTCTGTCCACACATTAAAGGATCCCTGCATCAGCAGCTTCCCCAGTTCACTCAGGTTGCCCTGTAAATTAGCAAGAAGGTTCACAGGGTTTAGACTTCAACATAACCTTATTACAGTTTTCAAGATCTGCAGCATCATTAATTAGTAAAATCACGTGTCATCATCTAATCAAAGACATTCATGTAACATTTCTTTAAACACCTTCTGAAACAAGATCTTTCCAGAACTTAATCCGAACCCAGCAGACAAGAGTTCAGATTAAAACCCTGTCAGCTGTGGATTTTAAAATCCCTTCTGAAAAATATGACAATCTCAAGTCACTCATGTTTTCTTGCTTTACTCACATTCTCTTTTATTAAATGCATTCTACAGATTTTTTTTTTTTAATGTTTGTATGGCTATCGGGGTGTACTTGTTTGGTTTATTAAAGAAATCAACGATTAGTTGTAAAAATAGACTTGAGAAAAATATTTATTTTAGATCTAAAAACCATAAAGTAAAAATACATTAAGCTGTTTGGATTTTAGAAATTTAAATAAAATATTGTCACATGAACATTGCCATGTTGGTCATGTTGCAATGCATTTTGGGTAAATGACAAATGCTATGTTTAACTGTGCTAGTTTTGTCCAGCCAAAACAGCGATGAGTAATGCTAAGTCTTTTCAATTTGAACCAGAACATGTTGAAATTGATAGGAATGTACAAATCACAAGAGGCAATAAAGATGAGTATTAAATGGAGGAAAGTTTGTGCTGCTGCTGCAACCTTCAGCTTCATGAATGAAACAGGTGGGACTGTGTGATCCATTAATAGTTAACATGCTCTCTGTCCGGTTGGGTCTTCAGTCTTGTGTTGGGTTCATGTTTTCACATATTTTATCATTTAAAAGACTTTCCAGCGCTGCCTGTCTCTGGTGTTTCTTACAGCTTCTTTTGCTCACTAGGTGTTGGCAGGGTTTAGGCATTTGTGGATGGTAAATGGTTTTGTGCTTGTATAGCGCCTTATCAAGTTAAGAGGACCCCAAAGTGCTTTATACCACATTTGTTGTGGCCATTTATCCTAAATTTTGTGGATTGTAATTTCTACCAATTTAATTTTCTTCTTTGGGTAATTAGAATATATTTAAGTTGATTTAGAACCAAAATTTGCAATTAATTTTTATATCTGGAATTGTTTAGATTACATTGTTAATTGTTAGATCCTCCCATTAATTTGAGTAATTAAGAACGCACTGGGTGCTGGGTGGAGGTCTATTGTTTGGTAAATGTCTGGTGTGTTGACTGGAGGTTTTGTAAATGATTTTTTGACCACTTTTTATAGCTTCAAACATCAAATTGAGATTATGTTTCGTTTTCGACTAAGTTACAAGACATTTTAGTAATTATTTTGTCTCTAGTTTTGCAATAAATAAATCATATATATTTTTACAAAACAATCAACTCGGAAGTGTGTGCAAATCAAACCACCTGTTAACACCCAAGGCCTTTGTTGGAAATTTGGGTTTTCGGAAATAAAAGGCCGCGACAACACTCATTCACACACACACTAAAACACTGATGACAGCTAGCTACCTAATAGCAGTCATAGCTGCCCTGGGGCAGTCTGCCAGAAGCAAGTCTGCCTTCTGACCCCAACCAGTAGGCAAGGTGGGTGAAGTTTCTTGCCCAAGGACAGAATAAACTTACAGAGGTGTGTGGAGCCGGGATTGAACCAACAACCTGTCGAGTATGGGGCGAATGTCTACCACCATTGTGGCGTAGTATTTGGTTTTAGCTTGCCAGGGTAGTGACCACCTGTTAGATCCTTCATCAGTTTTGCTTGTATAAATGACTCAAAGTCCTCTAGAGAGAAATATTGAGAGCACAAAAGTGACTCCTTTTTAATAACAGAAAACAGTGATGTGGTGTGGTATTGCCTAAATTTACACCAGTCAAACATAATATGACAAAGAACAACTCGGATAAATTTAGCCTTCCTGTGTTTCATCTGTAGATTCCAGTACAAAATTGGCCAAATTGTACCAGAGTTTCTGTATCTGTGCATGAATTGTCCAGGTAAAAAAATGGCAACCTCTTTGGATAAAAAATATTATGAAAGATATCATTTTAAAAAATAATTATGAGTTTTTATGTATCATAAACAGCAATTTTTGTTTAGTTAGCATGAGAGTTACAACATATTTTGGCCAACATGTTCAACTAATTGTGGATCCCTTTAGAAACTGACAGTGTAGAAATGGTGGTATTGTACGGAGATGTGCATTTCATTGCTGGAAAAACAGGAACATTTTGAGTTTCAGTCATCGAGTCCAACTATTATAAGCGACTTTGGGCTCGTTTCTTTTTTTAAAGTTGCTTGCAAATTTAATGAGTCGCGGATTGAGTTTTTTGGGGGGACTTGTTTTTGAATGTGAAGTTACTTAATTGGGCTCAGAAATAAGCAGAGACACACAATAAGCCCCTGAATTTGTCTGACATCCACTTAGTTTTAGTCAGGGTCTCCCTGTTCATAATTTCCGAGAGGATCCATCCTGCTGTGTCTTTGTTAATGTCAATCTAACATATTTGGATGTTTTGGATTTTTCATTTTGGATTAAAACGGAGAAATACTTTTTTTTTTTTTTTTTTGCTTTTTCAGAATATGGAACTCCTTAGCGGACATTATTTTCTTTAAAAAAGAATGTGAATTTTTGGACATTTAATTATTTAAGGGTTTTTTGCTGATATAAACTGAGTGATTTAAATCTAACCTATTATTATTTTTGAGGGATTTTTGGTTACTGATCTATTTATCAGAATAACTATTATTATTATTTATTAGTATTGTGGTTCTTTGAATAAATCCTTGTTGCTAAAAGTTAACAAATTTCTTATTGAGTGGTTGGATATTTATTTTCTTATCAATTAAATGGTGTAACATATTTTGACAGTGACAGATCCCCCTTGAGTATATTGTGAGTTCCACTTTAAATCAAGCTGAATTTTACAAAATAATTATGATCAACATAAATAAAGGCTTGAAAAAATATGACTACACTCTTGTTATCAAATAAACGCTCCTTCAGTAGAAGTGATATGCACACATTCTGTTTCCATCATCCTTCCATCTGTCCGTCCATATTCTTTTTACTCACCTCAAATCCAGTGATGGCTATCTGATGCATTGAGTCATTGACAGACTTGACAATGTCCAGCATGGTAGCTAAGGCCTCCTCCAGCTCAGCCATCCCCTCCCCTTTACTGCATTTTAACATTTCCTGTCAGACATGAAATAAGTAGTCAATTCAGGAATGCTACCAGCTTTCTGTTTCTTCTGTTATTTTGCCTCCAGTGATATCATCAGCCCAAATTCAACAAATGTAGAAACAGCAAGTTTTTTCCTCACTGTTCTTTAAAAACATATTTTTGAGTAGTTCTGCAGTTGAAATCCATGATGTACTGTCCAGTTATGAAGGAAGTACAGTACAGACCAAAAGTTTGGACACACCTTCTCATTCAATGAGTTTCCATTATTTTCATGACTATTGACATTGTAGATTCACACAGAAGGCATCAAAACTATGTATTAACACATGTGGAAATATGTACTAAACAAAACAGTGTAAAACAACTGAAAATATGCCTTATATTGTAGTTTCTTCAAAGTAGCAATATTTTGCTGTGATTACTGCTTTGCACACACTCTGCATTCTCTTGATGAGCTTCAAGAGGTAGTCACCTGAAACGGTTTTCACTTCACAGGTGTGCCCTGTCAGGTTAATAAGTGGGATTTCTTGCCTTATAAATGGGGTCGGGACCATCAGTTGTGTTGTGCAGAAGTCAGGTGGACACACAGCTGATAGTCCTACTGAATAGTCAGAATTTGTATTATGGCAAGAAAAAAGCAGCTAAGTAAAGAAAAATGAGTGGCCATCATTACTTTAAGAAATTAAAATCTGTCAGTCCGAAAAATTGGGAAAACTTTGAAAGTGTCCCCAAGTGCAATCGCAAAAACCAAAAAGTGCTACAAAGAAACTGGCTCACATGAGGACCGCCCCAGGAGGAAGACCAAGAGTCACTTCTGCTGCGGAGGATAAGTTCATCCGAGTCACCAGCCTCAGAAATTGCAGGTTAACAGTAGATTAGATTAGAGACCAGGTCAATGCCACACAGAGTTCTAGCAGCAGACACATCTCTAGAACAACTGTTAAGAGGAGACTGTGTGAATCAGGTCTTTATGGTAGAATAGCTGCTAGGAAACCACTGCTAAGGACAGGCAACAAGCAGAAGAGACTTGTTTGGGCTAAAGAACACAAGGAATGGACATTAGACCAGTGGAAATCTGTGCTTTGGTCTGATGAGTCCAAATTTGAGAACTTTGGTTCCAACCACCGTGTCTTTGTGCGACGCAGAAAAGGTGAACGGATGGACTCTACATGCCTGGTTCCCACCGTGAAGTATGGAGGAGGAGGTGTGATGGTGATGGTTTGCTGGTGACACTGTTGGGGATTTATTCAAAATTGAAGGCATACTGAACCAGCATGGCTTCCACAGCACCTTGCAGCGGCATGCTATTCCATCCGGTTTGCGTTTAGTTGGACCATCATTTATTTTTCAACAGGACAATGACCCAAACACACCTCCAGGCTGTGTAAGGGCTATTTGACCAAGAAGGAGAGTGATGGGGTGCAGCGCCAGATGACCTGGCCTCCACAGTTACCGGACTTGAACCCAATCGAGATGGTGTGGGGTGAGCTGGACCGCAGAGTGAAGGCAAAGGGGCAAACAAGTGCTAAGCATCTCTGGGAACTCCTTCAAGACTGTTGGCAGACCATTTCAGATGACTACCTCTTGAAGCTCATCAAGAAAATGCCACAAGTGTGCAAAGCAGTAATCACAGCAAAAGGTGGCTACTTTGAAGAACCTAGAATATAAGACATATTTTCAGTTGTTTCACACATTTTGGTTAAATATATAATTCCACATGTGTTAATTTATAGTTTTGATGCCTTCAGTGTGAATCTACAATTTTCATAGTCATGAAAATAAAGAAAACTCTTTGAATGAAAAGGTGTGTCCAAACTTTTGGTCTGTACTGTACATCACTGGAAACTGTATTTAACAAGGATGCCTTCATGGCTCATCAAAGAGCTATGAAATAAACTACTGACCATGGCTACACAGATGTGGTAGCTGACAAAAAGATGACTTTTTTTGACAGCTAATTGGGTATCCGTCTTTGTGGGCTTTCTTGTCTGAGTTGTAAAGAACTCAGACAAGTTCTTTACAAATTGTCTGAGTTTGTAAAGACTCAGACAATTTGTCTGGCCAAATAGTGAAGGCACTCCTCAAGGAGTAGGGCTAGAATGTGAATACAACCTCCAAGAAAAGTATACTGCTCAAAAAAATAAAGGGAACACTCAAATAACACAATATAACTCCAAGTAAATCAAACTTCTGTGAAATCAAACTGTCCATCTAGGATGTGTTATTTGAGTGTTCCCTTTATCTTTTTGAGCAGTGTACTTCTCAACATCTGAACATGGGTTTAATGCCTAATCAAACTGATAGCTAATTATGTTCCAAAAAATAATGAAGTTAAGTGTCACTATGTCCAAAGAGAGAACAAGAACTGGATTACCAATTCTGTCTGTTTGTACCTTAAGCATAAGCTGGTATTTGGTGATTCTCTGTACAGGCTTTAGCAGGTAGGCATCCAAGGACAGTTTGTGGTCCAATTTCTTCTGACACTCCTGTTGTTAAAAAGGACAACGATCTTGATTAGACTTAGAAATATGTCTTGTATTGGCATTTATATCAAACTCCTGTGAGGACTGTGTTTCTTTGGAGGATTCTTCATCAAGGTATGAGTCATGTTTAAAAGCCACTGTGTTTGCTCTGCTTGTGCAGCTCAATGTGAACCACTAATATAATCTACAGTCGTGCTTTTAGATATGTGTGTTAAGCATGCAGTGAAAGAATTATATATCTTTATGAACAAAGAATTATGTGCAGTGTGCATCTACATTTCACACGGCTGCCCTGTGTTTATGTGTTTATTAGTTAGACTGGTGGTTCACCCCATGGAGGAGCAGCATTCGTGATCGCTTTGTAGTCACTCAGCATGCTGTTCTTATTTATTATTATTATTATTATTATTATTACATTTTGAGGTGACACAATGCTTCAAACTACACCATATAAAATCCTTTGTCTACTTACAGTCCCCTGCACATGGAAATCAGGAAAAACTTGTCCCATAAAACTCAGGCAACCAGAATAGTCTATGTGGTGCTTATTAAAAACTCAATACACACAAAATGAAAGAGCTACTAAAGCCACATAAATTAAATCTCCCATTTGTTCCTGTGTATCCAGCAGAGAGATGTGCAGTGCAGTGGATTTAGTTCTTGCAGGTGCTGGTCCAAGGTTGTATGAGGCCTTGAGCATAATTTAATTTAGGAGCCCTTCTTGCTGCCAAGAACATCAGCACCACTAACAGCGTTTCACTGTGAATTTAGTAAAGTCTGAGAGGAGTTAGTTTAGTTGGCTTAACCTTAAAAGCTATCAGTGACAATTGTAGTTTACTAAGATATATTTATTAACAAATAGAGCTGAAACTCAAAGATTTAACTTATAGCATCAAATTGTAGCTATGGAAATAAAACAATCTAACTATGAAAATTGTTCTTTGAACTTTTACAAAGCAAACTTGTCAACTCCTTCCATCCATCCATTTTCTGTTCACCCTTGTCCCTTATGTGGCCGGGAGGTGGTGGTGGTGCCTATCTCCAGCTGAGTTCCAGCCGAGAGGCAGGGTCACCCTGGACAGTTGCCAGTCTGTCGCAGGGCAACACAGAAACAGACAGGACAAACAACCATGCACACACACACCGAGGGAGAATTTGGAAAGACCAATTAACCTGACAGTCATGTTTTTGGACTGTGGGAGGAAGCAGGAGTACCCGAAGAGAACCCACGCATGCACAGGGAGAACATGCAAACTCCATGCAGAAAGACCCCAGGCCGGGAATTGAACCCAGGACCTTCTTGCTGCAAGGCAACAGTGCTACCAACTGCACCACTGTTTGTCAATGCCTTAAAATCTTAAATTTAAATGTTAAACGGTATGTGCTGAAACCATTAAATCAAATTTAAAAGCATTGATATTCTCAAATAACAAATGCATAATTTCTATACTGTGGTCTATGTTAAAATATTAGCATTTATGTGGCCCCTGAAGGAATGGAGGACATGAAGGAGGTGGTGACTTAATTTGCATTTAACAGAAGTACAAATAATTGATATTTACTTTAATTGTATTTTTTTTTTATTTGTTGTTTTGAAGACCCTATGGTTGTGGGTTGAAGTAGTTTTGAAAATGTCATCCTGTCACATAATTATCTTGTAATATTTATACATTTCCTGTCAACTTAACATCTTTTAATACAAAAACACTTTGGGCCGCCTCGGTGCCCCAACCACCAAGCTTGGTAAGTATTCTGGGGGAAATACTGAATGTCACGTCTTTATAAAAAGAAATTAGATTTTTGTTAATGCAGCACATGGTAATCTTCATCCAAACACCTTGTTCTAAGTCATAGTGCGTTTTACCTGAAAAAAGAGGGTGTCTCCACACTGCCGCCACACCACCTCAGAGCGGGGTTTATTCTGGCAGTACTTCTCATACACCTGAAGCTCTTCTTTCTGACAACACAGACATGTCAGAGTGAACAGCAGCACTTCATTCATATGTTCGGGACCAGTTGACTATTTCATATTTTATGAAGTTTTACTTTAGACACTGACAACTATGGGGTGCCGTTTGTAAAGTTATACTTCCAAATATTTACAGCCATAATATGGTCTATTTAGTCATAAGAGAAAAAAATTAAATTTTTTTTTATGTCATATTTTCACCATGTTTTTCATTCATATATAATTCAATCTGGGGAGACTCGGACAGAGAAAAACAACAATTAAAAAAGTTCATTGACATAAATGGATTAAAATTCTTTGGTGCTCGACCCCAGCAGAAGACATTGCGCTGTGAATTGCAATTAGCTTGGATGAGTATTCCCGATGCTGATTAGGGATGTCTTCCCCCCAGGGCCTGTACACTGCTGGTGGAGGTCAAAGAAAGGATGGAAGCTGAAGAGCTGGGATAATGGAGGTGGAGAAGGAGCGGAGGTGGATTAAGCATAGCTGGAAAGCAAATAATGCCATGGATGAAGGTCATTATAAGTGGGAGCTTGATTGGTGATTGGTTGTGATGGGCCTGGTCCGGTGCTGATAGATTGGCAGCGATGACCGTAACACAGCGACTGGATGATGCAGGTGAGGCAGAAGAGTCTTCCAGTTTGAATTTACACCAAGACTTCACATATCAGTTTCAAACTAAATATGTAATTACTAAGCTTAATATTAATTTTAATTGAATTCAGTTTATTTCTATAGTACCAATTCACAACAAATGTGGCCTCCAGTCATTTAAATTCAATCATAAATACATTCTAATCAATCCCAGTTGTCAAGCAGTGCATTAAGCTCAGTTCATTATTCAAAGTAGCTCAGAACTTTTCTGTCTAAAGAAACCCAGCAGACTCATCAAGTTATGTTTACAAACTAAATATTTAGCTCTAAATTAAGATATGTAGCTAGCAAACCAAATACTTAACTTCAAACTAAAGATTTCCCTCCAAACTAAATATTTAACTTATATGCAAATTCACTTGCTAATAATTGGAAGTGGACTATCAAAACAACAGCTTGATTTTGAAAACCTTTAAATAAATGCATGCTGATGAGCTAGCTAGCGCAATGACTGTTGGAGTTGCTGCAGACCTATTGGTAGCGTCTGCATTCTCATTAAAACATCTCGTCCTGTTTTAAGCCGAAATGATATACATGTGGAGAGGAAAAAGAAACAAAGATGAAGAGGTAACATGAGCAAAAACTGAAGTGATCATTTATGCCAGCAGTTTATTTACTCTAATACCTATTCTTTCTTAAATTAGGTTTGTATGCTTTACTTAAGTTTCACTAAACTGTTTATTCAACTCAAGTAATGTGAGTAATGCACATGTTTGGCCTGAGAAAGGTACGAGACAAGGTTATTTTGAACAAACTGGATTTGAATATTTTTGTTACTGGAAGTAATGCTGACAGCTGTGCAGGAAGCTTCCAGAATGTTTGTGGAAAAAGCAGAGCTTCTCTAAAGATGAGTTATTCGTCTTCAATAAATGTTCATGTGTCATTTATGCCTTTACAGGAAAAAGGGCGAATATTCTGACTGATTTTGTTTAAGGTGAAAGAAATTCTGCAAGTTTCTAATTTGCATCTTGATCAGTTGGACGTGCCCACATGCACATGATTCCTTTCACATCCTCTCATTTATAATAACCAGCCAGTGTGATGCTGTAATAAAGGGACACTGAGTAGTATTGTTTGGGGGGGGGGAGGATTTAGTGATTGAGACTGGAAAAAACACAACTGGTTGTTGAAAGAATAAACAATGTATTATTCATGAAACTAACAATACATTATTCATCATAGTTATTAATAATTACATAAGCCAAACATTGATGCTAAGTTCTCAATAGTGAGCTAAATATTTAGTTTGAGGCCAATATTTATCTCTAAGGTAAATATATAGCTAATTAATATGCAAATTCACCTGATGATAACAGCTGACTTATCCCATAAATAACTTCTTTCTCTAACTACTGACATGTAACCTAGTTACTGGTGGAAAAGATGAGGGATGGGTTGACACAGTCTATCACAAATCACCTGGCTTATTGATGTTAATTTTTGAATGTGAAACTTTACAAAATTTAAACAGCTACTTCACCCATTTTTAGTCCATCTCTGAATTAAAATGAAATCTGATCCTTCGTTTGTCTTCCAAATGTCCTGTTTCTCCAAACATATAACACACATCTCAACTTCAGGTATGCTATGTTTTTCATGGTGCATAGCAATGTTCGTCTGGTTCCAGTTTATGCTTCTATGTGTAACCAAATCTCCCATGCCGAATCTGTCGCTGCAGAAGATGAATCTGTTCATCTACTCACCCTCTTCAGAAAACAGGTTCCAACCAGTTCTGGATTCTCTGCGCAGTTCTCCAGCTCCATGAGGAATGTTCTGCAGATAAAACACAGTCCAAACTAAATTCCTGTTATTACACAGGCTCTTATCAGACCAATTATTATGAATCCATATGCTGCAAATCAGAATCACATTAGCAGTTAAAAAACTTTTTAAAACTTGTTTTAAACAGAGGATGTTGAGGTTGACTTAACAGTTTCATAAATTACCTTTTTAAAGCAGTTCTCCAAATAAGTTTTATCTGGTTTTAGCTTAGCTAAACCCAAACCTGTTACACATTCATTCATTCATTCATTCATTACTTTGTCCTGGCTATGTGTGCTTATAAAATACTTCCACTATTATCATGATCCTTGCTGCTGGCTCTATTGACAGATGGGAGAATAGGGGTATTTTCCCACCTGAAAGTCTGGTAGATTCGGTTCGACTGGCGATTGAAGTTGCAAATGTTACATTTTCAGCTGCTGTGGTTCACTTTCTCACTGGATGTGTCCAATGAGCCAAACCCATTGAGCAACCTGCACAGCACCAAGAACTACTGAAGGAAACAACTCAAACAACATTGAAGAAGATACTGAATGCAACAATCTTCTTCAATAAATGAGGACAAAAATGGAGTGGTGTCAGATTTTAGTGGTTGTAGGTTTCTCTTTTGTCTTTAGCAAAAGACCACAAGATACTGGTTTTGGTGGCATTTACCCAAAATGCCCGGTGCTGTAGTCCACTTCCTGTTTTTGTAGCAGTCTTCAGTCTGGTTGGCATTTACATATACAGTCGAAGTGCACCAGAGTTCACTTCAACCAAACAGAGACCAAGGTTTGTAGGCGGACCAGATTTCACTTTTTTGGTCGGCATCAGAGTTCAATTGCGCTCCTCAAATTAATCATATTTTCTAGGCAAATGAACTGGAGATTGATTAAAATGATTAAGAAGTCCAGTGTGAAAACACCCCAGATCCCTATTAAAATGTTCAATCAATCAAAAATTTTTTATTTGTATAGCACAAATAAAATTTGTGCTATACAAAGTAGCAAGACATTTCACAGTGCTTTACATCATAACAAACACAAAAACACAAAGTCATCAAGTTGGGGGTTCTTGCCTTTGCACCTACAAAAAGTTTACTGGTTACACTCCTACTGTTTTATGGAACAAAATACCTATTGGTATGTTTATTCTCACTCACACTCACACAGTTTACAACGGTGTTAACAGCCTTTCAACGGGCTTCCAGCATGAGGCTCCGTACACCTCTTTCATGAAATTTTGAGCAAAATCTGTGAGGGATGATAGAGTTATCATCCCTCACAGATTTTTGTGTCCACTTCTTGTATGTTGTCAGCTCCAGGGTACAAAACTATCAGAGAAAGGGGCGTTCCAGATTTCACTTGACAGTTAATATGTACATCTTACATCACTTTTTTCAAATTGTCTATGGAACTGAATTGGACATTTCAGATGCTGATAATTGGTGACTCTCAATTGTCCTTAGCGGTAAGTACATGCATGTTTGTTTTTTTCTTTTGAACGTCTGTATTACCTCGTAATGGACTGGTCATCTAACTATAGTGAACCCCCTTCTTGCTCAAAAACTACTGGAGATAGGCATTGTACTCTTCTACAAAGATAGGTGAGTGTTGACAGTAGATAAAGTAATGTACTCACAAGCCATATTCACAAAACATTTCCATCATAAATTTGCAAGATAAGCTGTTTCCCAGCTGCCTGACCAGTTTTAAAGCACAAGCACATACAAAATCACACAACTGTCTTACTACCCAAATAAATGGTTTCCTTGTCTTCCCTGTTATTTGTATTAAACCTGTCTATTTACATCAGAAGATACCAACACAAAGACACAACAAAAAATTTGACCTACTTGTTATGAAAATCATATATTTCTGGCAGGTTACCAAACAGCACATCTTGCTTATTCTCTAGCGTGGGGGGGATGAGGTGGCAGAGCCCCGAGTTATGCAGCTCAGCAACATAGCCCTGTGGAGCAGGTACAGAGATAAACAGAACAAAATGAAGTTTTGCAGTAGAAATAACTCCACAGTGCTCTATAAAATTTTCAGAACACCCTCTTCATCTACCTTGCTTTGGTACAGAGGAATGAAATTTTATGAAATTTATTAAGCTTCCCAATACCTACTTTAACTTCTCTTTTACCCGTGCTCCTACTAGAGGTTTTAATTGATCGGCTGGAAATTTAGCAAGTTTTATTCAAAGGCATGGTGGATCTAAAGATATCAATATACTAACTAACAGGTGTAGCCAGGCTTGAAAGTTTGATTATTCACCATGAAAATTAAACTGTCGTATCTCCTTCAAAGTCACTGATCCCTGGTCCGCAACAATACTTAAAACTCAAAAAGTTTTATGTTGACCAAATCAACATGAAACCTTACCCAGAGATAAGAGTTGGTAGTCCATTACTTAGACCCCGGTCAGTGGGTGTGGCCGCATGACAAATCTAATGTGACACCGTGACCAAACGTTTTACCCTAATTTACATATGAATACGATGCCCAGGATTGTCCATAATTTTCTTGATTTTATATTGCTTTTTGATTGATAACATCTTTTTAGTCCATGAGAACAAAGTCACTAGAATCTATATTGAATTACAATCCACGAGGTCTAGAGAAGATTCAAACTTTCTCTAATAGACAATAATTTCAAGTAACATTTAGTTTTTATGAATACTTTGCCACAATCAGGAGGTTACTACAGCTTCAATCAGGAAGGTTTAATTTCAGCCAAATTTTTAAGGTTAAAGGATCGAATAAATATTTATTTCTAATAAACCTGAATGTAATATCTTAAATCTTAATATTTAATATGCAGTTTACAACATTTTGACCATTCATTTTTTTTTAAAAATTCACTATTTGCTTTAATACAATAGTAAGATCCTTTTGGCAATCAATGAGACTCTTGTATGGTAGTAATCCCCTAGAACACAGGTGTCAAACTCCTGGCCTGGAGCGCCACTGTCCTGCAACTTTTAAATGTCCCTCTGCTGTACCACACCTGAATACAATAATTAGGTGATTATTGTAGGCTCTGGAGAACTGATCTACACAGGAAGGAGGTAATTAAGCCATTCCATTCCAGTGTTTTGTACCTGTGGCACATCTAAAAACTGCAGGACAGTGGCCCTTGGGGACTGGAGTTTGACACCCCTCCCCTACAAAGGTGAGAAAATATTTTATCTCAACTACTATAAATCTGAAGATGCACACTCAGCATGCGCAAGAAGAACTTTATCTGCCGAGATGAACCTGAGCATAGTAAAGGTATTTAAGCTATAAATAAATAAACTCTCAAGGTTTATAACATGTTGCAATCCTCCCCTCTTCCCCCATTTGTTTCCAGTTTGTGTTGTCTGTCCATTGTCATATAAACAGATTGGGACTATGATATGAGAGAGAGCTGTAATAATGAGTAACAAATAACTAGACACAAGAAATAATCAAACCTAATAAACTAGAAACAAGAACTGACTAAGGTAAATCTAAACCAGGCTAATCTTATGAAAGAGCCTAAGGAACACAGAATAATAATAAAACTAGAATTAATGAATCAAACTCCAAAACAACCCAAGATCCTGACAGCATCTACTTGGATATAAGGACACAAAAAGACATTGCTGAGAATGCATTTAAACTATACCTCCATGATGCTCTGTAATTCCTCCACATAAATTCTTTCTGATTCAATCAGCTCCATCATTATGTGTCTGCAAAGAAAAACAAAATACCAATAAGCACAGTGAGCAGAACCCCTGAAAGAGACTTTCAAAATTTTAACGTTTATTTGTGAACTTATTCTGGGGCAACTAGTATGAAACTAAAGCAAATCTTACATTGTTTACCCTTTCACTATCAAAATAAATGACAGGAGTAAATAGCTGCAGGAGACTGTTCTTATAGCACAACCCAGAAAATAATAAATTGTCTGAAGAAATATTTATGGGATGACTATTAATCAGAGTAGTTTTTTTACAATCTGAGAGTTGTGTATTTGATTCCAGCATTCTCCTGTCACATGTCAATGAACTCCTCAGCAAGGCATTCAACCCCATGTTGTCTAATGATGTGTATGTCATTGCATGAATGTGGTCACACCTGGGTGAATGTGGTTTTGGTAGCAATTTGAGTGGTTGGTCTGACTAGAAGTGCTACATAAACTCAGTCCTTTTACACCAGAAGGACTGATGTAGTCAGATGAGTAACTTCATCTCCAAAAACAAGAACTCATCTAGAACAGAGAATTTACTAAATATTGTGCTTTAAAACCAGAAGTGTGTAAAAAATTAAAACAACTAAGACAACAAAAACTAGAAAACCCAATAGAGTTGGTGTGAAGACCTTCACATCAAATAAACATTAAGGCAGCAAAACAAGTTTTATTATGCAATATAGTTTCGAAAATCTTTACACTGTGTATGTGACTGTCTGATAAAGGAATTAGTGAACTGAAAATATGAAACTTTGTTTTCAAGTGTGAATCTGTCATGTAGTGGTGTGGTGGAGGCGGTGAGGCAGACACTGGAGACCCAGGTAACGCGAGTTGTGGAATTTTAATGATAAATGTCCAGAAACAAACAGTTGACAACAGAAGTCCGTGGCCAGGCAGCACGGTTGAGCGGAAGCCAGGGCTCACACCGGTAGCAACAGGTCATACGGGCGGAACACAACAATGACGGCATTAGACAACAATAGACAAGGACCCGATGAGAAACAAAGGACACAGGAGGGACTAAATAATCTAATCAGGCTAATCAGGGGAACAAGACACACCTGGGAGCAATCAAGGCGAAGACAGGACAACGAGGAGACTCAGGACACAGAAAACTCAAATAACAGAAAAACACGGATCATGACAGAATCTTTGTATGAAAATGTGATGATATAGTTTTCAACAAATACAAGATGGCTTTCTAGCATGAATGCATAGTGCTGCTCAAGAAGACCCTAATTTCTCATTCATGTACTGTGTCTGAACTAGAAACAAGCTTAACTTTTTCTGTTCAGTCACATCCCCTTCAAAGATTTATTGGAGCTGGAGGATTGTTCAGTCCAGAAATAGTGTTTTGGAATCTTTGCAGTGCTTCCCCTAGATTTGTATGAAAATCAGTGTTTTAACAAGATTGTTGTCCTGTGAGAAAATCTGAAAGCTGATATCATTCAGTTATAACATCAACTAGTTTGGGCCACCATCAGCCTACACTAAGTTGTTCAGCATAGGGCTAGCAAGTAATCCTGGAGCAAATGAATGGGTGAATTATCCACAAATGATTTGGAGTTACGTTCCACAGAAAAATCTGAACACTGAACTGGAAACAGAGGTCCATTGTACTCATTATTGTTAAGATATTTTGTTTATGATTCAGTTCTTTATGATTTACACATAAAGAATGAGATCAAACATCAACATGGAAACACTTCTTTAGTAAGACCTGAATATTCTGTGTAATTTTCTTACATGACTGTAAGTCAGGCCTACTCTCCTTGTTACCTTAGTTGTGTCTGTAAATGCAGAAGAAATCTGATCGTCTTGACTTTGTAAGAAAACATGGAGCTTTAAACCACAAGCAAAATGAGATGACAAAGTGGGTCCTCCCACTCCCCTATGAGCCAGTCAAAAAAAAACAAAAAAAAACAAACATTCCCTCTCCCTCTGCAGCACATCCAGGGCAGTTTAAAACGGTTCATAGTTTATTCAGCTAAACTGAAGCAGAGGAGTGTTTAGGTGTGAAGTGGGAGTTGTTCAAAGAGCATCAGATTGGATAAAGAAGAGTTCGGAGTTTTCACAGACAGATAAGTGCTGAACTGAGATGAACAGATAAGGGCATGCACCGTTGGATCTTTACTTGAACTCAGTCAAAGACTAGACCATAAAGTAGCCCGGTAAGTCAAAACATGTCTGATTATCAAATGTACAAACTACTGGCAGATCGAAAACTTCACAGAGGTGAGGAAGGCTGATCGTGAACAAGCTTTAACCTCAGGGATAAAAAGTCTTCTGAGCTCCCAGAGTTTAGCAGAGATATTAAGCTCTTTAATGTCCTCTCAGATAACATGCACAGTATGATAAATTATTTATCCAAACTAAGTAAAATATCTTATTTGCTCCATGTTTAGTAAAGTATATATCTTTGAAACATCCATATTTATTTTCCCAAAATTGATGAGACAGCAAATGTCCTATGATAACTGAAGACAGTGAGAGGTTCCAGTAACTGTTCAGTCTGTTTCATAAGAGCCGAATGTGCTGAAACATGTTAACTGAAAAATTATCTTCATAGTTCTGTTTCCATTTGAGAAGCACTATTTAGGTTTTAGAGTCATTAGAAGTCCAAACTTAACAAATATGCTGTGTGACACACATAATGTCCAGTTTCCAACTAGCACATGGTTTTAAGTTTGATGCTCGTGGTGCCATTTCTGTGGTGGTGTCCAGCAGAATATTCCTTAAGCAGCAGCCCTGTGATTCAAATAACTTTCTGCTTAGAGTTCACTTTAGACAGAAAACAATCTACCAATATCTCAAGCTCTACAGACCTCACTTCATCAAGTTAAAGTCAGTGTTCATGATTCAACAATAGGAAAAACTGGGCAAAAATGTCCTCCATCCAAGGGTTCTAAGCCAAAACCACTGCTGACCAAAACATTATTCAAAGCCCCCACTAACATTTGTCAAAAACATTTTGACGATTCCAAGTTATGAAACAAAGGTTCTACCTTTTTGCAAGGTGTGTGTGCTGTACTTGTGGTGTATAGACAAACTCCAGAACACCGAAGACTGTCTATAACTTATGAAACCTTGAATTTTTCTGTTTAACATTATGGTTGGCCTGCTGTCCTGCATGGCTTAGACATATCCCTAATTAAGATGTCTGCATTATGTTCTCAACCTGTCATTGAGTTCAGAGGAAACCTGTATGTGGGTGTTTACTGCTGAGGATGAAGTAACCAATTACTAGATTTGTAGGGAAATCCTTTTACACATATGACTGGGTTTGTTTGGATAGATTTTTTTCTTAGTCAATCACATTTTAAGGTTACCTTTGATATAAAAATTTGTGGACGGAGTAGGAGTTCTTCCAAAGCGATGTCCTGACTTAGCCCATCACTGCTGACCTTCCATTCTTGTTTTCAAAAATAAGGCAAAAGTTCAAGAAATCCCAAAGTTTTAAGAGTCTGTAATCAGTGTAGAATACCAGTAGTTCAATCCGGGGTTGACCTGCCTATGCATTTTGTGTTTTAACAAACACAAAATAATTATAATCCTTAAGATATAATTCTTAAGCAATATCTTAAGATATCTTAAGAAATGACTTAAGTAATCTCTTAAGAATTCCTCTGAGTATGGAGTTCTGCTGAGACAAGTTGAAGTCGTTCAGATTTTTTGCACTGAAGATGATTCATTGCAGTCCAAATTGCTCCAAATAAACCCAGCATATCCCAAATACCAGGATCAGTGCTTGCCATCACTGCATGGAAAGTTTTTACACTGTGTACAACTCTGGTTCAGTGACAAACAAAAGAACAAAAAGAAAACGTGCAGGGTCTGCATGTTTGCATCCTGCACATGTGAGGTGCTGCTGCCAGTGCAGCACCTCACACGTTGCTGCGCTGGCAGTGAGTCATAAATCAATAAACAGCAGGAAGACCGGCATCATGAGAGTTCAAACAATTTCAGAGGAAAGAGAATATTCTATAAACCGCCCTAATGTGCAAACATATAATATTTTCATTTGAATTTACTTATGTTTGCATTCTAAACAGTATTCTATCCAGGAACGTCTCCCATTAAACTGCACATCTGGGTGACACCTATGTGTGTTGACTTACCAGGGAACTTGCCAGAAACTATTCCCTTTTAAGATTAAAATACTTTTGTTTTTTAAACCACATTAGTTAGAGTTTATGTTTGTCTTTGTTTCCTTGTAAATGTATTATTTGGGAGTTTGAAATTAATATTTTAAATAGTCATATTTTGTGCACGTCTTCTTTTGTCTTTATGTTATTTACCTTTGCTCATTTTTATTTAAAAATAGAACAAAATGTTGTGTTTTTGGTGCGACTTCTAAATAATACTATTTTGAAGTGACTTTCTTCTTTGCGTACATTTTCCCACAAATCTACCTAACTGGTTAGAAAAGACATGGGAGAAAAAGAAAACGTTTCAGTTCCTTCATCATGACTTACCCTGAAATACATTATATAAGCTATAGCATTGATTGTAAGAAAAATATACAAAAAAGTAATTGCACAGAAAGAAAGATTTTATGTAATTTGGTTCCCACTACAAACCAGAATGCAGCACTTAGGTCAATTGTTGGTGCCCTGGTAAATAAGGGTGCCAGCAGCCTTATTCCATGTTTCCTTAATCCAAACAATCACCTAAGTCTTTTAACAGATAGCGACCTGACATGATAATTACAGTAGAATATTGAAAAAACATTTTGAAACAAACATTCTTTGTCAGTAAATCATTTTTTTGTCTAGAGTTGAGTTTTTCTTTCTCTGTTGCATTTCCGTAATCAGAACACTCACGTAAAGTTTTTAAACTTTGACAGTAGCTGATTACATTGATTCAATAGGGAAAATACGCAAGCATTCAGAAGCATTCAGCAGCTGCACACATTGCCACAAGAGGCAATGTGTGCAGCTGCTGACCACAGCCACAGTGCTTTGTGTGCTGATGGTCTGCTGGGAGGAGCTGGAGCTTCATGTTCTGAGTCACATGAGATCTTTTTCATACCATTACCTGATCAACAGGTACGACTTCTGCAATGCCACTTGTAGCTCTGGCAACGTGGGAAGTCGCTCAGTGACCTATCCATATCTGATTAAAACCCATATGATTTGTACCCCTGGCCTTCGTACCCAGACTACACAGCTGGAGCAGGGTACGTAGTTTCAGGGAATGTGGCTGCAAAGATCTACCACACCACTCAAGTGCTTAACTCCTCACTGTACATTGACGATGTCTTCATGGGAATGTGTGCCAAAGCTATGGGGGTGTCTCCCATGTAGTATGAATACTTTTCAGGGGAGGGGAAGGCTCCATACCACTCCTGTATCTATGATCACATGATTACATCACATGGCCACTCCACAGACGTGCGCTCACTGTGGCAAGCAGCCATAGATTTTCCAGCTCCAGAGGATTTCTGGGTAATCTGTACTGCACAGCAATTAGGGTGATGCTACTGTGTCGGCCGTATTACCAGAACACCTATTCCTGTACTGCTGCTTTTACATAAATGATCTCTGAAACACTGGTCAACAGTTGATATTACAAAAAATGAAAACAGTGGTTATTTGTGTTTTTAATAATGTTTGTGCTAACTGAGTTGTCTTCACATTGTCCTGCAATAAAACCTAAAGATTCCCTGTGCAAGTGTGTCCTACCTTTGAGTGATCAGAAACCTTAGCTTATGTGTTGCTTAACTTATTTGAATAGCTTTCAGCCCTTAATGTGTAGTCATGAGAACACTTCTCACAACTGTGATTCACACGAGCTGCTGATGAGTTTTAGCTCTGCATAACCAACAATAACGTCTAATATTAGAAAGTATGAAACCTAATCTTTCCAATGATAGAAAATACATGGAAATCAAAAAGGTTCTTTGAAAGTGTTGTGAGCACTAATAATATTTCAGAGCTATTTGTAATTTAGAAGCATAATGAAAGAAATATAGACGGGTTGCTTTGACAAAAAAGAAGTTTCTTTCAGCCAGTAGATAGTCAACATAGCCAGCGTGGGGCACAGCTGTGCTCGCCACCTTGTCACTGTCATATCACATTCAACACAGCAACCTAGATCTGCATGCCCTGTATTGCTGTGTATTCTAATAAGAATTCAAAAACCCAAGACCTGCAAATCACCCTGAGAAACTTTCCAACAGTATCTTCAGGTTTTGTTTTTAGTTACCCTTGTTAAGCCATTCATCCATTATTATTTTTAAACACAATCTTTGGTAAGCTGGCTGCAGCGTCGCACTTTGAGCTCACATCACAGCCAATAAACAGTTGTTTTCATGCAGTATCTCACGGACCACTAGGGGGCGCCCACACAAAACCCAGTGATCTGGGGACCACTGTTTAAGACTGGCTTCGAAGGACGAACATCAGAGGGGAGAGAATTTTTTGCTTTTAATTTATTTCTTGCAATTCTTTGGGTTTTGTCATTGTTTAACAAGTTTGGGGGTATTTTTAGCTGATTTTAAAGAACCTGATACCTAAAACCAGTAAACATCCCCCCCATTACCCTTCAGAGAGTATGTGTGATATATAACTCGTATATCACACAGATATATAAGTGATATATCTGTGTGAAAACATAAAATCCTGCTCTCAAATTCTTTTGATTGCCAGCATGATGGATTACATCATCTCTATGCAAAAATAGAGAACATATTTCCCAAAAGGAGCTACTTTCTGCTCTTTTTTATATTAGCACATGTTTAACAGGCTTCTCCATCCTTGCTTAAGACAACATGTCTTGTTTCACGGAAGGTCATGCAGACTGGGGCTGTTTGCCCTAACCCTGTCTCCCCCGTCACTCACATGCACTTAAACCCACCACTGAGATTAGAATCAAGACTAGAAATGAATTAGTTCAACAACATAGCTCTGCTTAATAATCTGGTTTCACATCGTGTTTTCCTATCATGTGTCATGAGGTCGGAGGAGCTGTTAGTGAAGACCAGAAATGGCTGATGTAGCTGTCACTGATTTATTCTTGCTTACTTTACCTTGTTTTAAAAAATAGCTATATACCAGAGAAAAACTTAGAACAACCTTTACTAAAAAAGTATTGTTAGAAAGTTTGAATTTCTTCTTCATTAATATAATGGTCTGATGACGTCAGCACCAGGGGTCAATGGAGCGCCTGCTGACAGAACGTTTCTTCTTACCTGCGTCTATTGGACAGGCTCTCCTCACTCTCGTTTGATACAGCAACATGGGTGGAGCCTCCCTGGCTTTCCTCATGCATCACCTCAATCTGGGAGAAATATAAACACACACTCACACATAGTTATGGATTGAACTTGTACCAGTATAGGATTTTTTTATGATTAGAAGATGACCATAGCATAAGAAAACTGGATTTAAATCCAGTTTTAAATTCTTGAATTAAATCTTGGCCTGCTACTAGATTTCATATATAGGTGTGTGTAGGTGTGTGTGGGGGATGTGTTTGCTAAAATGACATAATTTGACCTTGTGGTGCCACAAAGACTTATGCTTGCACGAGTCAATCATAAATCAAGATTAAGGTCAATGTCATTGTCATCTGTTTTGTTTTGTTGCATCATGGGAAGCTGTATACTGTAAGTGACGAAGTACCTTGATACCCTTGGTTTTGCGTATGTTCTTCTTCTTGTTGTTAGGATCTGCTTCAGCTGGCTGCCTGCCACTGTTTGAGTTATCACAGAGCTTTCTAGCTAAGGCTGAAATTAAATGAACAAAGAAATTAATTACATACTTAGTTACGCACAGCCTTAATTGCATTCAGGCTTTGGTTGAACTCATGTTGCTAAAGTACAGTAAGAGTATCAATAAGCCTAATTCAAGGACAGTCTGTATAAGTTTACAGTCTGGGGCGGTAAACTTTTAAATGGTCTGAATCTCAGACAAGTTTTCTATTCATTTGCATGACTCCGTTAAATTGAAACATGCCCCACTCACACTGCTGGCCCCCAGGAGTCTTGGCAGGGTTCTTTGGTGCGAGGCGTTTAGGAGACGACTCAGGCCGTGGGGCCACCGGCTGAATGGGTCTGGTCTGTTTGGATGACAGCCTCTTCAGACTAACAAGTCGCTTCTCAAACATCTCTTGAACATCCTCCAGTCGCTTGAGTGCTTTCAGGACGCTGCCCTGCAAATGTACATTAAAATCAAATGTCTCAACATTATTTCTATTCAGAATTTAAGATTGGTTTTCTGTGTACTGCACCTTTACATCCTCTGACAGGATAACCTCATACTGGTTGTGGAGGTTCCTCAGTTCTGTCACGTGGTTCTTTTCTGCAGACTCCATGAAATTTTCGATGTCTGTTAAAGCTGATTCTGCCCCTTCCTGTGACTGACACTTATCCACAGCTTGGGAAGCCAGAAGGTAGATGCCAGACTCACACCACTGGTTAACCTGAACACACAAAAATACCAACAGGGTAAATGTGGGCCAGTTTTTGGTGCCATTGTCACGTTTCTTAAGCTCTAAGACAATAAGCAAATATTATTGACAAATCATTACTGCAGAATTACAACCTTCCATTCATCAACAAAATTATTGAAAAAGCCGTTTTAATAGTTAAATAGCTTCCTAAGTATAGCCAGGCACTTTGATGTCTCAAGTACTACACATGAACATATCAGACTTGAATCCAACCAGACGTCCCAAATGTAAACTTCCACACTAGATTAGACTAGTGGAATTCCTGTATGAATGCCTTGAGTTTGCGTTAAAAGTTCTCTGTGTTCTGAACATTTTGTCTAGCAGTCATTTTCAAGCTTTGTGTCTGGACTAATTAAAGAATAAATTTGCATGCATTAAAACCAAACATCTGACTTATTTTCTGAGACTGATGTTTCCAAAATGCATGAACCGTTTCACATCCATACCTTCTCAATGCCCATGTGTACATGCAAAGACTTAGACAAGACATCAGACTTCTTCTTGGCTTCATTGCTGAAATCATCGCAGACCCGCCGGAGCTCCACACACTTCGGTCGGATGGAGTCCACAGCATAGTGGTCACTTTGAATGAGCTGGTCGCCATGCATGGCATGGAGCTGGGCCTTTTCTAGTGTGGGCTGTAAAAATAAGTAAAGTCAAAAATATAGCAGTAATTGTTAACTGACAATTTTACAAAGAAGAATTTTGTAAACATTTAAATCTGGGGTTTTGGAATAATGAAAATTAAAGCAGTTTTAACTGCACTGACATGTTGGACAAATGTTCAAAACCTGGAAGATAAAGCACCACACCCTAGTTCTAAATCCTTTCATGGCTTCCTAGAGCTCAGAGAATAGACCATAAAATACTGAACAGCTTAGCACCACAACACACTAAAGATCTGCTGCTTTTTTATCAACCTTCCAGACCTCTCAGGTCTTCTGGTTCTGGTCTGCTTTGAATCCAGAACCCAAACATGGAGAAGCACCGTTCAGCTTCTATGCACCACAAATCTGGAACAAACTTCCAGAAAACTGCAAAACAACTGAAACACTGAGGTTAAAAACCCACCTGTTTATAATTGCATTTGATTAATAACTGGAACATTGATCAATACATTGGCTTGATGATGGCATTTGTCAAAATGTAATGGTCTTTGCTCTTTCATAATTAGTGACTTATTGATGTTTCGATGATGTAAAGCACTTTGAACTGCATTTTTACTGAAATGTGCTATAACCATTAGCTTGACATGACCACATGGTAACTTCTGTACATCCACCTCTTTTTTGCATAGACCTGACATGGAACAGATTTTTGAATGAATTTGTGATGGGATCTTCATCAGAGCCCCCTTAAAAAGAGAGGACTTATTTTAAAAGACTGTTAGAAAAGAAAAAGAAAAGCATGTTGGTGAAGTGTTTTACGTATCTGTCCTTTTATACTCCATTTGCGTTGACAGACCTGAACCTTTTCCTCAAGTGTTTTGAGCTCCTTTAGCAGATGTTCCACTCTGGCCACACAATCTCCAGCATCAGAAAGGCCTTTAAGGGAGTCCATCCGTGTGTCCAAAGTCACTTTAACCTGAATACGAAAAGTTAGAAGAGATTCATGAAAGGTGTTCAAGGATATCCTATTTTTATTTGAACAGGTTGTTGTTGAAAATGAGAATTTGTTCTCAACCAACTTACCTGGCAAAATATAGGTTAACATATATGCTTTATATGTATGAGTGGACTGAATTGACTTTTTCCAAAGTCAACTCATAAAACTTAAAAAACAATAAAGTTTCTGCCCATTTACTCAGGCTATGATGCTTGCAAGACATCTGGGGCCTCATTTTTTGTGCATGTGCACAAAAAAATGTACAGCACCATATTTTACGCACAATTCAGCATGCATGAAAAAATAACTTTGCGTCAAAGTTTGCATAAATGCACACACACGTTTTTCCTGACATGAAAATGTGCGCCAGCCAGGCAAACTCCTCTGGACAATACCAAGCTACAAAGCATCAAAAACTCACGTAAATACACTGAAATCTGACCACATTCAAAGTTATTTAGACCACGAATCGTGTGTTTTTATGATTGTAATTGACATGTTTGGATTTAATCTTCTGACCCACATGCAGAATCTACACGTTTAAGTAAAGGGAATAGGTTTATTTTCAAAAGAACAAACAATGACGGGTCTTCTTGACTTCACCGGGGAGGGGTTAGAGTCACATGATCAGGGATGCCTGAAATGAGAGTTGGGTTATTGATGGCCTGAAAGAGTTGATCAGAGATGTAATTGGAAACAGCTTACTTCAGGGTGGTTACAATGAGGCGTGGGAGAAGGGTGCCCAGGGTCCTGTGTGGGGAGTGGTGACGGTGGCTCCAGAGGTGAGTGCGAGGAGGGAGGTGACGGAGAGCCGGGGGTTTGTTGGAATGGAGTGGAGATGGGGGAAATACGGCGAAGCAGGCAGGCAGGTACTTGCAGGTGGATCCATGGGAGGAGAGAACAAAAAACTGATCCTTCTTGAAAAAAAACCTAGAGGCGGCAAACACAGAGACCAAGAAACTTTAGATAAGGCTCAAGAGACAAATCTTAGGCTAACATGTGACTACAGGAGGTGACCAGAGAAACTACCAGTAAACGTTAATCATCCAGCACTGAGTGAAGGCTCTGCTGCTCCTTTCTCCCCAGCACTCTGATGAGGCTGATGGACTCCACCTGTGAAGGTGCCCAGGCTCTTCACCAAGATCCTCGCTGGAAGAGATGTGACATTCGCACTCATATACACATGTTCACATTTAGGAACCCTGACACTACCCCCCTACTAAAGACCTCTCCCTGGCGGTCGGGAAGAAGACGACCCATGAGAAGCCTGAAAATCCCTTACGAGATCAGGGTCCAAGATGAAGGAAGGGGGAACCCATGACCGTTCCTCAGATCCATAACCCCGCCAGTCCACTAAATACTAAAACCCCCGCCCTCGACGATGAATAGTCAGAATCTTTGTGATGTCATACACCGGGTGACCATCAATATCCCGGGCGGGTGGCGGGGGTCTGGAAGGAGGGCAAAGATGACTGCAACAGACTGGTTTGAGGAGAGAGACATGAAACACAGGGTGAATCTTTAACCCAGGAAGCTTGAGGTGTACAGCTGAAGGACTGAGCACAGAAGATATCTCAAAGGGACCAATGAACTGAGGAGATAGTTTATGATTGGATGATTTGAGATCGACGTCACGAGTGGAAAGCCAAACCTCTTTTCCAGGTGAGTATGAGGGCGCAGGGGTTCTCTTACGATCTGCCCATCTGCGGTTCCCCTCCGCCGTCCGGTTGAGAGAAACATTGGTTTGTTTCCAGATGTGTCTGCAACGGCAGAGGTGATGGTGGACAGAGGTAACAGATGATTGTTGTTCATCTGACAGGAACAGAGGGGGCTGATAACCAAGAGAAGACTCAAAAGGTGGTAGACCAGTAGCAGTTGAGGTGTGACTGTTGTGGGCATACTCCACCAAAGGTAAGCGTAAACTCCAGGAGTTTACCAGAGGCAATGAAGGGTAGCCTCAAGCTCCTGGTTCAGACGTTCAGTCTGACCATTAGTTTGGGGATGAAACCCAGAACTGAGAGTTACCTGAGCCCCTAGAGCGGTGCCAAAGTCTTTCCAGACTCTAGAAACAAACTGCGGGATCTCGGTGGGGATTCCATGCAGATGGAACACATGTTTGGTTAGAAGATGAGCAGTTTGCATGGCAGTGGGAAGTTTACGTAAGGGAACAAGATGACAAGCCTTAGAGAAACGGTCAATGATAGTTAATATGGTGGTAAAGCCCTTAGAAGGTGGTAGTCCAGTAACAAAGTCTAAGGCTATATGTGACCAAGGATGTTTGGGCACTGGGAGAGGTTGAAGTAACCCACTGGGGCGTGATTACAGGTCTTGTTGCAAGCACAAATGGGACAGATGGAGGACAAGGATGGCCACCAAAGGTTTTGTCTGATCAGAGAGACTGTTCTGTTATTGCCAGGATGATAAGAAAACTTTGCCGTATGGGCCCAATGAATGAGACGAGCTCTGACGTATGAAGGCACATATAGACGGTTGAGCGGTCCATTAATGGGGCCGGGTTCGGTTTGTTGAGCTGCCAGGACCTGGTCTCTAATCTCTCAAGAGAGGGCTCCAATAACACATGATGGTGGAATGATGGTGGCAGCCGGTGTATCTAGATCAGGGGAAAACTGTCTTGAAAGCGCATCTGATTTGGTGTTCTTGGACCCTGGCCTGTAAGAAATTGTAAAGTTGAACCTGGAGAAAAAGAGGGACCAGCGAGACTGTCTGGGATTCAATCTTTTGGCTTGTTGAAGGTAGGCCAGATTTTTATGATCTGTCCAGACAACAATGGGATGCTCGGCTCTCTCTAACCAGTGATGCCATTCATCAAAAGCCATCTTTATGGCCAGAAGTTCTCTGTCACCTACATCATAGTTTCTCTCTGCTGATGAGAGACAATGGGAGAAGAATGCACAGGGATGCAATTTATAATCACTGGAAGAAATCTGTGACAGGACAGCCCCCACCCCTGAATCAGATGCATCCACTTCAACAATAAATTGTTTTAATGGATCTGGTTGCATGAGGATGGGTGCAGTGGAAAACTTCCTCTTTAATTATAAAAAACTTTGTTCAGCTTCAGGTGACCATCAGAAACTAGCTTTGGTGGATGTGAGACTGGTCAGGGAAAGAACTGTTTGGCTAAAGTTTTTAATGAAACGGCGGTAAAAATTTGCAAACCCCAGGAAACATTGGAGCTGCTTGCAGGATGTGGGAATTGGCCAGTCCAAGACTGCCTGAACCTTCGCTGGATCCGTCTTCACCTGCCCGCTCCCCAAAACATAGCCAAGAAATGCGACTGATGAGGCATGGAAGTCACATTTCTCATCCTTGACAAACAGCTGATTCTCCAACAGACACTCAAGGACCAGGCGGACATGTCTTTTGTGTTCCTCTAGAGATCTTGAAAAAATGAGAATGTCGTCGAGATAAACAAAGATAAACTGATTAAGATAGTCCCTTACGACATCATTGACTAGTGACTGGAACACAGCTGGTGCATTCATGAGGCCAAAAGGCATAACCAAATACTCAAAGTGGCCGAGTGGTGTCCTAAACGCCGTTTTCTACTCGTTCCCCTCTCTCATTCTGATCAAGTGGTGGGCATTACGGGGGTCAAGTTTGGTGAATATAGTGGCTCCCTGAACGAGTTTAAAAGCTGAGGCAAGTAATGGCAGTGGGTATTTATTCTTTACTGTGATCTGGTTTAAGGCCCTGTAGTCGATGCATGGTCTTAGTGTTCCATCTTTCTTACCAATGAAGAAAAACCCGGCTCCCATAGATGAAGTTGATGAATGGATTATGCCAGCGGCCAGGGACTCACTGATGTATCTTTCCATGCTCTCTCTCTGGTTTGGAAATGCTGTACAAACGGCTAGTAGGTAGTGGCGCTCCTGGAAGAAGATCAATAGCACAATCGTATGGACGGTGAGGAGGGAGAGAGAGAGCTCATGACTTACTGAAAACCATGTGAAGGTCATGGTATTCAGATGGTACACTGGCCAAGTCAGCTGTAGCGGGTTCATCTGCAGACTGAGAGACTACTGAAGGAAGAGCAGAGTGAAGACAAGATGATAAACAGTATTGAGCTCCAGGAATCTACCCGACTGCTCCTCCAACCCAGGTGTGGATTATGGCAGATTAGCCATGGATAGCCCAGAACCACTGGAGACTGAGGTGAAGGAAATACAAAAAAGGTTATCTCACGATGATTTCCCGAAACTAAAAGTTCAATGGGAGTTGTGCGATGAGCAAGGACAGGTAAGGCTTTACCATCCAATGCAGTGACCAAGACTGGGACTGGAAGAGGAACAGTGGGTATTTGGAGTTGATTAACCAGGTTATCATCGATAAGGTTTTGCTCACATCCAGAATCAATTAAAACGAATGTCTGAAAGGACCGGTTACTTGTAATCAAGGAACAAGGTAGAGTAAGACAGGAAGTTTTCTTTGAGTTGCCCACCACTGCTCCCGTAGCTAATGGTGGGCTTTGTCTTTTGGCAGGTTCTGGCAGTTAGAGATGTAGTGCCCTGTTTGACCACAGTAAAGGCAGGCTCCAGATCTCATGCGACGCTTGCGCTCCTTGGGAGCGAGTCTGATTCTTCCTATTTGCATAGGCTCCTCTACGCTCTGGTTAGCAGGGATGGTATTGGTATCAACTCTGTTTGGGCAAAAACTCAGTTCTTTCTTAGCTATGGTTCTGTCTCTGATCCTGTTGTCGATCCTAATAGCCATAGTAATGAGATCTTCCAAGGACCCAGGTTCATCTCGGTAAGCCAGTTCATCTTTTATGTTCCCACTCAGAGTTTGTAGAAAAGCTCCCTTTAATGCCTCAGTGTTCCAACTAGAAGAGGCGGCCAGGGTTCTGAAGTCAATGGCAAAATCTGCAACTGCTTGATGACCCTGCCTTAAGCTCCATAGCTTGCGGATAATATCTGACCCTATAATATCAGTGTACCCAAATGTCTGTTTAAACTCCGACACAAACAAGTCATAAGAGCCCTGAAAAAGGACTTGCTGTCCCATTTTGGCCTCCGCCCATTTTAGCAATCTTCCCTTGAGTAAGCCCATAACATAAGAGATCTTCGCTGCCTCTGTTTGGAAACTTTGGGGTGAAAAAGAAAAAACTAAAGAGCATTGCAGCAAAAAAAACCCCACATTTACCTATTTCTCCTGAATAGGGCTCAGGTGTGGGTGGTGAGACTTCCCTGAAACGAACGGAGACAGGGGGTGTTTGTGTTGGACTGGCGGAGGTGCTGACTTGAGATGGAGGCAAGACTGCGACAGGAGGCAGACCTGCAGAAACAAATATTTGGTGAAGATCCTTGAGAATTTCAGAAAATTGCTCTAATCGTTGGTTTGTACTTCTTTGTTGCTCATATAATGAGTTAAGCATGGAGTCGTGACGGACAAGTACTGCATGATCCAGATTGAGGTCCAGGTCTGGGTCAGGGTGGCTGGATGATTCTGACATGTTTGGATTTAATCTTCTGACCCACATGCAGAATCTACAAATTTAAGTAAAGGGAATACGTTTATTTTCAAAAGAACAAATAATGACAGGTGTTCTTGACTTCACCGGGGAGGGGTTAGAGTCACACGATCAGGGATGCCTGAAATGAGAGTTGGGTTGTTGATGGCCTGAAAGAGTTGATCGGAGATGTAATTGGAAACAGCTTACTTCAGGGTGGTTCTGATGAGGTGTGGGAGAAGGGTGCCCAGGGTCCTGTGTGGGGAGTGGTGACGGTGGTTCCAGAGGTGAGTGCGAGGAGGGAGGTGACGGAGAGCCGGGGGCTTGTTGGAACGGAGTGGAGATGGGGGAAATACGGCGGAGCAGGCAGGCAGGTATTCGCAGGTGGATCCACAGGAGGAGAGAATAAAAAACTGATCCTTCTTGAAAAAAAACTAGAGGCGGCAAATACAGAGACCAAGAAACGTCAGGTAAGGCTCAAGAGACAAATCTTAGGCTAACAGGTGACTACAGGAGGTGGCCAGAGAAACTACCAGTAAACATTAATCATCCAGCACTGAGTGAAGGCTCTGCTGCTCCTTTCTCCCCAGCACTCTGATGAGGGTCCTGTGAAGGGCTCTTCACCAAGATCCTCGCTGGAAGAGATTTGACACTTGCACTCACACACACACATACACACACACACACGCTCACACACAGTAATATTTTACTGTTTAAACGTAAACGATGAACCTGAAATGCATTTTTCCTCAGACAATAACATAACACACACACAAAATAAAGAAAATCACAATAAAACCTCACTCAAATGTAAATAGTATTTTTCCTCAATTTTTGTCTCATAAAGATTAGTCTGTGTGCCAAACTGCATGGAATGCATCCTTTTCCTCAGACAGTAAGCTAACACACACCGAAAATAAAGAAATGTTGATAATGGTTTATTAGCAAGGGATTAGCAGGCCCCACGTTTGGAGGCCTTAGTTCTCCACATGGACGTCGTGGGTTCGATTCCTGGGCCCGCGACCTTTGCCGCATGTCTTCCCCCCTCTCCTCGCCCTCTTTCCTGTCAATCTACTGTCAAAAAATGTGAGCCACTAGCGAGGCTAAAAACTCTTCGGAGAAAAAAAAGAAAAAAAAAAGTCGTGCGATACTGGTACCGGTCCTGCTGCAGTCATCCTTCAGTCGAGCCGCCCACTTTGTGAATGCACCTTTGTGGACAGAAAGTATCTCTATTCTGTAAATGTACAACCTGTGTACTATTCCACTATATGGATTAAATGACCGCATTCCCACTCAAATGACTCTCTGACATGCTGTCTGCCCAGCTGAAAGCACTACTGTTCAAACAGACATTTGCACAATCTCTTTATTTGCAATAAAGCTAGGATATTTGGCTTTACATCCATCCATCCATTTTCTTCCGCTTTATCTGGGGTGGGGTCACGGGGGTAACAGCTTCAAAAGGGAGGCCCAAACTTCCCTCTACCCAGCCACTTCTTCCAGCTCTTCCAGGGAAATCCCAAGGCTTTCCCAGGCCAGCCGAGAAACATAGTCCCTCCAGTGTGTCCTGGGTCTTTCCCGGGACCTTTTCCCGATGGAACGTGCCCGGAACACCTCACCAGGGAGGCGTCCGGGAGACATCCTGACCAGATGCCCAAGCCACCTCAACTGGCTCCTCTCGATGTGGAGGATCATCTGGGGGGGACCCCCCAGATGATGGAGCTTCTTACCCTATCTCTAAGGGAGATCCCAGACACCATGGAGAAAACCCATTTCAGCCGCTTGTATCCGTGATCTAATTTTTCTGTCATTACCCAAAGCTCATCGTGAAGTGAAAATTGTGTTATTATTTCTTTTAACAATTTTATTTAATTCTTTACTCATTTAACATTAGTATTGTTCAGTCTGTTAAAGTATATAGGCTAAGAACTAGTCAGATAGGTTTCCTGATGACCTCTCCTTGTAGAAGTTGCAGCAGACTGATGAGTGGACTAAATGTCACCACAAGTACCAAAGCAAGGCACCAGTGTTTGTTAACAGATAACAACAGATAGTTTAGGTAAATATGGGAAGATGGAATAAACCCTAAGGTCTAACAAATTTCTCCATTGAATGTCATAAGCTCAGAGTACATACAAGGTCTGACAATGTTTTTGGTATGTAAAATTGTTCTATTAGCATCCTGATTTTTGGAAATTCCCATATTTTGAACAAGAAGATGTTTATCATCTAAACAGTTAACTGACCTTTCAGTGAGGAAGATGTTACTTCCTGTTTATCCTATGGTTACATGACTGTGCATAAAACCTGTTCAACTGGAATTGGCTCTGAGCCAGAGGAGTGACCACATTGTGTCGAGAGTGCTATATATTGTGAGAACTCGTAACTCCAGGTCAGAGCTCATTGCAGGTACAGCTGTGTGGTTGCTGTGTGTTCTCCGTTTGCAAATGACAGAAATAAACAGTTTTGCTCTTTGGTTTTGCCAGAGTCTCAAGCCTGATCTGTTCCACCCAGATTAGATTTTTTTCCCACATCATGACCATAGATGAGGGTGGGAACGTAAATCGACAGGTAAATAGAGAGCTTCGCTTTTTGACTCGGTTTTCTCTTCACCACGACAGTCAGGTACAGTGTCCGCTTCACAGCAGATGCTGCGCCAATCTTGCCTGTCGATCTCCCGCTCCTTTCTTCCCTCACTCATAAACAAGATCCTGAGATACTTGAACTCCTCCAGTTGGGCAGTTTTCCAAAAGACTGAGATGGAACTTTATTTGTTTATTAGTTTTTAATTTTGTCACTTTAATATTCACTTATTATTTGTCCTAGGTTAAAGTCAGTTTTGCTTTATTTGTGTGATATGTTGCTTTAGCTAATTTTGTATTTTTTTGTTCCTTTTTATGCTGTGTTTTCTATTTACAGTCTCTGTTGAGTACTGAGCGCTGAAGCATTGGGTGAAGTAAAAAGGAACAGGTATTTAGATGTGTAATCATTTGTTGAGCAATGAATTTCTCAGCAATTTTATACACTACAGCTATAGTACTAATTGGTCTGTAGTTACTAATAGACAAAGGATCTCAGTTTTTAAACACTGGGTGGAATGACAACAGCTGACTTCCAATCATTGGAAAATGCTGCCTCTTAGGAGGATTGATTTAAGTTTGTTAATGTGGAACTATGTTCTTTCAACATAAATGTATCCATACCATACATCTTTTGTTTTGGAGGGTTTGAGCGATCTTGTTATCTAAGAATCTGTAACATGAGCTATTCTGAAAGTTGGCTCTGAGCTACTTATCAGACACATATTTAATTTGTTAAAAGGAAAACTCTCGGTTTTTAATAATACAGATTAAATAAAAATAAATCATTAAAAGCGTCTGTAGTTTTAAGTGAATTATTTATAGTTTCACTTTTTATCTTTACTTCTACAAGCTTCTTTTCTTTTGTGTCCTGTCCTGCAATGTTTTTCAAATGGTTCCAGATTCATTTTGGATTTTGCTTGGCATTCTCCATTATTGTTTAAATTTTGGCCTGCATGTTTTCAATACTTTATTCCTTAATGTCATAAAGAAGTTTGAGGACTGGCTGACTTACTTTTGAATGGGATTTTAATGCAAGATCCCTCTCTTTCATTAGTTTCACAATGTCACAGTTTATCCAAGGCAGTATGTTTTTTTTTTTTTGTTTTTTTTTTTGCATCTGTATTTGAGTTTAGAGCTAACATTTTTCATTGTCCTCTTCATTGCTGTGGCAAAATAGGACCAGTCCATTTCATTATCAGTTCCTTCCAATATTTTATCCCAGTCAATCTGCTTGATGGCAGTTCTAAATCTGATATGTCTATAAACGGGTGTTCTCTTACAGAATAACTGAATTTCTTTTTTGAAATCTTCCTGGTCACAAGTATCAGATTGTGCTCAGGAAGTCCAGCTAGCATGTTATAAGATTTGACTATGCTCTGAGAAGCACTAGTAAATACTAAGTCAATCTTTGTACTGCTTGATGAAGTGATTCTTTTAGGCTTTTGAATTACTTGGACTAAATCGAATTTATCGGTTATTCTTCTAAGGTTCATTCCGTCAGCTGTATCTCACCAGTTTATGTTAAAGTCCCCACAGATAATGGTCTCCCTGTTTAAATTACATTCTTTAAATAATTTTTCAAATCTATCATAAAAACTACTATTTGAAGAGAGAAGGATAATAAATTACATTTGAAGAGATAACATAATATTTAAATCTAAGCATTCTAAAAAAAAATAACCACTCAGCCACTGAATTTTCTGACACTGAATGTTAATTTTTATAAATACAAAAACACCATTTGGTCACTTTTTTATATAACAGATGTTCTAAATGTCTGTCCTGCCAAAGTCTTAAAGCACAAAACTTTAGTAAATGAGAGGAATCTTTTCTTCAAATCTTTCAGGGGTTTTAGTCTTGAAGATGTTTGAAGGAAGAACAGAAATTATGAAAAGGTTGTTGGACAGAGGTTGCCATGCTGACAGAGGTTTTACCTCTCTGAAATCCTGTTCAAAATGGCGCAGCTGCAGGCACTGCTCCAGCTTCAGATGATGCTTACACCAGAACTGTTCGAAAGCATTCTCTGTCTCATCGAGCTGGGCCAGGAGTCTACAGCAGAAAGAATCTACTTTACAAGGCATATTGGGAAGGTGGATATTTTCCGAATATAGATTAAGATTAGCAACACGACATTAAAGGTATCAGTTACCTTTCCACCGTTGTCTGGTTCTCCATCTCGTCAGGCTTGAGTTTGTGGCTCTCCGTCTTGGCTGTCTGGTCCTTGATGCAGGTAAACAAGGTACTGCCTTGTCTTAAAGCTAGCTTCAGATCCTCCTGTTTAAGAGGCATGAAAGCATTTAAACAGTAAACAAGGTAACATTTGTACACCTACACATTCTCACTGCTTTCCTTTTCATGTAGGACATTTTATGGCATTGGTTAAGAGAACTTTAGTTGGATGAAATATTTGTATTCTCATGCATTATTTAGCATGTTCTAAATGTGCTGCCTAACCTTGAGTTTATTGTGTTTGTCAGTGTGCGCTGTGAGCAGGTCTTTGGTGCTCTGGACATCATTGGGAAGCTCCATCTCTGCCAGCTCCGACCCAAACCTCTGTAGCATCTGCGCTGTAGTTTTCACTGTCAAGGCAAAGTTTTCTATGGCCTAAAGAAAAACCCAGATACATTCTGAGACAAAACTAACCATTGGACATGCTTACCCTAACCCTAGCAAAAGGCATTTAATTTCTTTGTAACCACAGAGCTATCAAAATATAAGTTTTAGCACAAGATAAAAAATATGCATTAAACTGAGCATCAGAATATTACACAGTTTATAGATTGCTCTACCACCACCCCACGAGAAACAAATAGAACCTTCTAAAACAGAAAATTGGTTTTAAAGTGTATTGGATCCTGACTTGTCTATAGATGTTTTGCCACGTAGCAACATGTTATTGTAGTGCGTGAATGAAGTTTCAGCATTGGTATTACTCAAGATCTCGCTTCAGTACTGATGATTAGGAATCACTACAAAATTATGCCATTGCTACATGGATGCAAAGATGTGAAATCAGCTGGTGAAAAATTTCAGGGCCCATATTCTAAAAGAATTCTAAAATGAAAAGTAGGTCCTAGAGACATCTATTTTCTTTTTTTTAGAATTTTACCTTGGTGACAGAAGTTATTCACAGAGTACCTCAGGCTTTAAGGTAGCTCCGAATGTGATAAAATTCTAATCCATCCCCTCCAGATCAGTGAGATGCTTCCCTGACAACAAACCCTCAATCACCAGTGACCTATAGGAACTGACAAATGACAAAAAAGAGCCTTTTGGCGAATGAGACAGGGAGTTTTTGAGGAGTACATAGAAGCTGTTCAAAGCCAAGATTAGAAACAAGGAGAAATACAGGAATTATTTGGATAAAAAACTACAGAGGAACATTATCAGAGATTTGTGATCCAGGATGAAGATCACAGGTTTCACGCAAAATGAGGATCAGATAAATAGACATTTATACTATTGAAAATTTCAAGTACTTGTCTGTATATATTTTTGTAAATATTTGCACTATGTTTTGCACCACAGGGTTGTCTGTGTGTGTTTACAAAATACCACTTCCCTCCAGCAGTCAAACTGGAAATCTAATCAAGCCTCATCATTAACCAACTCATAAGTAATGTTCTAAATAAATATCCATGTATGTAATACTATATATGTGGCATATTTGTGCTATGAATATTGAGGATTGTTTGAAAAGGGTTCCCCATAGTTGAAAGAACTAAACATACCATGACATTGTGCTCACCTACGGCTGAGTTTTAGCTCGTTACCTACTTATGAAGTAGAACTTAAAATAAAAATCTGAATGATTTTATACTCACAGTTCGGTGGTGTATCCACTGGCTGTGAGAGTACTCAAGACTTCCTCCAAACTCCTGGGTCAGCTGGCTTTTATCCACATACCCATGAAGATCTGACAGAGAGTTCAGCATAACAATCTGAAAGAAAAGTACTACAATCATTTAAGTGTTCAGAACCACATCTTACATTATAGATGTTTTGTGACAAAAGCATTTACTCTATATGATAAAAATATACATTTAGTTATGTCTGGGAATTAAAGACAAAGCAATGTAATGTGTTTTTAGGTTAGTACTTCTGACCTAAAAAGAAGCATCTGATTTGAAGTCAAACAATGGGTAAAACTAAATATTTTAAGTTAAGAAGGTATGTGGTCATTTAGCTTAGCCTCGTTTCTATTGTATTACAGGTCAATAATTAGATATAATAAAAATCAGAAAAAACACAGTAAATCAGAGTGAGAAGTGTGTCACATTTAGTGAAAAGTCTTTTTTACAAAATTATTTTAATTTAATTTTTTACCTATCGACAGAAGAAATACAAAAACTTAAGAAATCAAATATTTTTTCTTTCAAAAATGAATGCTCAGTATAAATGTACACACCTTCATTTTGAAGTCATCTTTGTGGAGCTTTATTCCGATATCAGCTATTGTCCTCTGAAAGAATCTGGAAGGTCTCAGCACCAACACCAACTGGAGGTTTCCTGGAAATGCTCCCTGAAAACAATACACAGAGGTGCATCATTGAGCTGTTTATTCTTTCTGCTTATTAAAAGTTTTCTTCAGATTCCTCCAAAGACAGGTAACAGCAGGATACAGATAAGGACCCCGTCCCAATACTCACTTCTACCCTTGTTTCCAGCCCTGTGCCCTTCAAATGTGGGATTATATCGAAGGGTTTGGGTGCATAGTGTGTCCCAAATTCTCCAAATCTTCTCTTCGCCCCACCCATTTTCAATTCTATTTCTGCCCTTATGCTGACTCTGCATCCATGTGGACTTCGGTGAAGTGTATTACCCACAATTCATGTGACATTTTGAGTTAGAAGGCGGAATTATGGCAGTGTTTTATTTTTTTCCGTCTTTATAGAAAATTCAGTGAAAACAGTATGTCAAGGCACACATTACCCAGATAGCACAATATGAGTGAAACAACATTGAAGCAATGTCAGGCAGAAACATTGAATCTATGTTGAAGTGTGGCATTGAAGGAATTGAAAGTGGTCGGTGACTTACATGTTGAATCAACGTTAGGGTTTCAACCATAACTGACACTATATCAATGTTGATTCAACGATTAACTGAATGTGGATCAACATGCACATTTAGGTGGATTTTATATTTACTCAGGTAAGAATCAACATTGATTCAACCATCATTTGAATGTGGATCTGAATGCACAGATCAACACAGATTCAACTCTGTGTTGAATTTATATTGAATCAATGTTCGGAAACAATCTTGATTCAATTATCTGAATGAACAATGGAGGTGATTTTTAGAAAGGGGTATTTGTGAATAAAAACTAAGTCAGAAGATTAAATCATTAATATTATAACTTTACTCCTTATACGATGTTAGAAAACCAAATTTTATTATACTAAAACTTTAAAAATGGGGTAGATTTCTTGTACAATGTCTACTTTTGAAAATCCTTTTCAAAATATTCATAAAGTTGTAATTGAAAAAAGGTCCAAATCACACAACGCACAGAATTTTTTTATTATTATTATTATTTCTTTTCCAGAAAGTCATTGCAAGGAAAACTTCATACATAGTTATGAATTTAATAATTATATTTTTGTGGGAATGGAAAACAAAGATACTTGGTTCTTATTTTCTTTATAGATATCATTTATGATTTTAAACAAATGTTTTCTTTTCAGACTACAGAAGAAGAAAATGTATATTCATTGTTCAGTCATAACAAAACACATTTGAACAGTCAAATATCTCCAGCAATAATTTAGGAAAGTAAAAATACCTTTACTGTACATTTAAAATAGATTTTTTTTTTTTTTTTTTTTTTTTTTTGCTGTTGTTGTAGTTGTACTTTTTAGCAGCAAAAATACCTAAACAGTGACTGGTTCCGCCATTTTGGATGACGAAGTTTTAACACAGGCATTCTGTCCCAACTCTCAAATTTTTACATGCTTGTAACCTGCGCACTCAAACCCTTATGTGCACTTTGAGTCCATGCTTCATAGAGGGGCGACATGTGCAGCCCTACACCTGAGTATTAGGACTGGTTCCAGATCTGTCTCAGCTCTCTGCTGCTTCATTTTACATTTCATCTGTCTGTTCCGATCACCATCTTGTTTTGATTGTTCCTTGTATCAGTTCTAATGACAGTTTGTGTTCACACCTCACTTTCTGCTCATGAAAGCTCAATGGAGTCTGGTTCATGTCTATCAAGTCCACATTGTAGCCCAGTTTTGATTAATAGTAAATGTGGTAAACTTGCTCAGAAGTGTGACTACATTTAGAAACGTGGTTTCTTATGAGTTGCCGTTTGGAGGAGAACTCACAGCAATCCGGGATAGAGAGGCCTTCACTGAACTCCATTTATCCTTACGCCGATCAATGATGATGATAAAGCCGATACTGGCAGCATCCAAGCTGGAAAGAAGTGATACAAAAGGTTTTAGTGTGGAATGTCTATTATGTTCCCAAAGTCTGGAAAACATTGCCAAGAACTGAAAGAAAACCTTAAAAGGGACACATATCTTCCATCACAGGGGTGAATTTCACTTAACATAATTTATTTCAAATGTAGTTCTCAGTACATAAAGGAGGAAGGCCATAGTTCTGTCAATCAAGCTTGTGTATATGCTGCTCATGGAGCTTATTGGATTGGAATTTTGTCTCAGATACCAAAGAAGAGCCAGCTCTTCTGGCTCCTTAATGGCTCTTAATTTATCATCATCTGTCGGCAAATAGAAATGTTTTGCATGATAAGTCTTTTTGCATTCAGTGTTCCCAATATGGGAAGCCTTATACTTTTTAAATTTTGTGTATTTGTTCTGTTATGAAAGCATGCATTCTTACTTTTGTATATTTTTATTTCAAAGTTTTGATTAAAAACAAATGAACAAAGCACTGCAACCAAATCTATCAAATGGACAAATAATAATAATTCATTATCATGTAATATCTTTATCTTCACCCAGATGCTGTTTCTCTTACAGGTGTCAGTTATATTTACAAGTTTGTGCAATGCATTCTCCTTACCTCAGTCCATTGACCAAAGAGATGGACTAAACCTGAGTGTCCTGTCTGTCTCCCTTTCTGTTTTCACGTAAAGGTGAAAACAGAAAGGGAGTTTCTGTTTTCCTCACATGTGATTGGCCACAAAGCTGCCATGCTAATCAAAACAAACTTCTGTTGTGAGTAGAGCACTTCCACTGGGAGTGAGCACTGAGCGGCAAAGGAGGGAAAATGTGGGGAGAAGGCTCTGTCCTCTCAATTTTTCTTTCTCTCTTTCTCCACCTCTCTTGTGGTGTGACGCTCAAAAACACACACATCTTGTGCTGTGTTTGTAGCCCCACCCCTTATAATGACGAACGACTCTGTGGAGGAGACTGCTCCCATCATTGACTTCTAAGAGAAAAAAGGTGCTTGACCATGCCATCACTGGAGCTGTGCTAATGGCGAAGAAACCATCATTCCAGGAAAACTGTTCATCTGTCGCCAATGATGGCTATGCCAATTAGCCTGAGTATTCATTCCAGCCTCAAGTGTGGGGAAGGAACTGTAGCATAACAGAGAGCAAGGGAGAGAGTGTGAGCAGTGCATACACAAGCTTCAATGATAGTGCTTAGACTCTTCTCCTGACTGTGACATTTTTAAATCATCACAATATGATGAATTTGAGTGTTTTAGTTAAAATCATAGACATTGTCAAACTCACAGCTGAAGGGTTTCTGTATTTTATGTTTTCTCCTACATATTATGTTATGTTTAAGTTATTTAAGTGCCCAAAGGTCTGTATTATCATTATTATTGTTGTTATTTTTGTGGTTGTTTCTGACTGAGCGATGTATTTCTGCAGATGGCAGTAGGACTACAGGGAGGAGGCAAAGGAGCTCAGTTTATTCACAGATTTGTTTCATGTTATATTGCCACCACATAGAGACAATTTAGTAAATCAGTAAAAACCTTTTTTTTAAGTTGCATACTGTAGTTTTAAGGTGTAATAACCTCTCCTTGACAAACATACAAGTCCTGAGTTTTTCTGTGTGTGGACTTACCTGGGTATGCTGGTCAGATAGGTGACTACATTAAGGAAATCTTCCTCTGGCACTTCATTGAAGCCTGAGCACTCTGGGAAAGTGATGATGGGGGCACCATCCTTTCCTCGCCCTCCTGCAGGACAAAAACACCCATGTAATATTTATTGCCCATTTTAATCTTTGCTTCATTGCAGTTCATTGCCAAAAATCATGCAAAAATGTTACCCTGTCAACAGAAATGACATGATGATGGTTCATTCCCAGCTGTGATTGTGTGAGAGGTAAATGAGAACACACAGAGCAACCACTGCTCCACAGTATTGACCTCTTAAACTATTATTAATAGTATATTCTTGGGTACTAACAGTATTTACTCCTTTAACCATGGAGCATTAAATCAAAACTTGAGTCATTCAGAGTCTGATTAAATGGATCCTCTAAATTCTAAATATATCAACTGATTTAGAAAACTGTTAATCAAATTAAACTGAAGTGAATTAGACTGGAACCTAACTTTTAACTTTTTATCTGAGTTAAATACAGTCCCCACCTGCATTTAATTAAGCTAATAGGTGCAAGCCTCCTAATGGATAATTACTGCAATGGGAGATTATTTTTCTGCTGCTAACAAGCTATTTAACCCCAGCTGATGTGAACATTAGCTTCTCACTTCTTAAACAATCATGTAGAAGGATATATCCTGTTGTTATAGAGATGATGTTTGTCTGTTTAAGAAGGAATCACTGGCATCAAGCAAAGAAAACATTTAAGGAGATGCAGAAATGAATAAACTTGGGTTGAGAACTGTCCAACATATGATTAAAAACTGGAAGGATAGTGAGGAACCACTGTCTATGAATGTGGTCTGAAAAATATCTTGAAAGATTGTGATCAGTAATCATTTGAATTTTTGAAGTCAAATTAAAAAACAAAAACAATAACTGTTCAATTAAATGCTAGTGTGTGATCATTTACAATACACTTTTTAGATTTCTTCTTTCATTCTCCAAATTGTAACTAATTCAAATGCTAAATAACAAATGCTGACTGTGCAACTATATTATAGATCATTTTTAGGTTAAAAGGTAGGAAGTGCAGACATCTCACTTCAATTTTTCACTTTAAAACTTGCACTTAGAGTGAATGAGGGTGGAACTCTAAACAGACATGTTGCAAGACGAATGGAAAGTGTGAGTCAGGTGGATTCACTTTAGAAATAGTTCATAAGATTTCCCTGAAAAACACCTCTGTTAATGTTTTGATGTCAGGTCATCACATATCATTTCTATTCTCTGTATTTATTAGTAGATGTAATGGTCTCTATCTGCTGTTAGGATGTTATTTTCAAAAGGTACTTTTAACCTGACAAATGAGCCTCATCAGAACACATACCCTATTCTTGTGAATATGACTGCATAACAGCAAAGACATATCCAACTTGTGAATCTAAGTATCCAAGTAAGCTGCTGTAAAGCTTTTTGCGTAAACACATCAACAACAGACACTTTCTGAACAAAATAGATGCCGAGAGAGGAACTTTTGCAAAACACTGCATTAAGTTGTGAGAAAACTGAGAGAAGGAACGAGAGGCATTCTGGCAGAACCACAAACACAGCTGTGCCAGCTCTAACAGCACATCTGGAAACGTTGAGGCTGTCCAGACTTATGTGGAAGAATTTAGATTCCTGACCAGACTTAAAATTATAGTGGCATGCTGACCTATCAAATTCAGTTAGACATTCAAAGCTGAGGAAGCTGAATTATGAAACACATAAATAGTATGTAATGGAGTGTAGAGCTGCCATGTTGTACGCCCTTCCACCTGGAAGACAAACTATTAGCTGTAAAGGAGCATTTACAACCAGCACTTCTGGACTCACTGCTGTTTGTAATGTCTGTAAGTGGAAAACTTGGAAGTCAGCTTATGTGATCTGAAATTGCATTTACTCAATCTAGAAAATCCATACAGCTGATTTATTTTCTTTTAAAAGGACCTAATAAAAAGACTGCTATGATCCATAGCTATTTGGACTTGTAGTTTGATTTATGATTTCATGGTGGCCACCAGAGGGCACTGTGTGTAAAGATGGCGCCCTTAAAAGCCCCTTGAATTTCCTTGTTGCTGAAAATGTGCTATATAAATAAAATTACCTTACCTACCTATCATACATTACCTTCACTTTGCAGGCTTGTTGCAGATGAAAAAGCTAAATGGAAAGAACTAGCTTTCTGCAGTTTTCTGTGATATAATTGTGTGACCACTGATTTTCTGCTGTCTTAAAGAAGGTAAATACGCCCAGAATTTCATCTTTATTGCAAAATCACTTGTTAATATTTTTTTGAGAAATGTGTTGGAAGGGAGAACTGATGTTTGTCCCTAGCAGCTAGTGATGGCCAATGAAGCCTTGTGAAGCAATGAGGCTTCCCAGCTCATTGCTTCATTACCCAAAGGTTAATTTCTCGTTGCTTCATTCATTGCTCACTAGTGACATCTGCTGTTGCGTTAAAACTTTACCGTCCTGGTCACTCAAATAAATCATGCTATAAAAAGTATTAGAACACAGTAGTGTATGCCCATATGACACAATAACCTTTGTATCAAACCCATGGAGGGTCTATTGAACACAATTTAATATGTCGTGATTTGTACTCACAGTACAAATCACAACAAAGTCCGTGTTGTAAAACACAGCTGAGATTGTGTTTTCTTTTATCTTATGGACTGATTTCACAATAAAGATATTTGTTTTAGTGTCTTGGGAGTGTAGTGATTGTTGGGGCAGACATAGAGTTTTGTGTTTGTGATTTTCTGAAAAACTAAAATTCTTCTAGTTTTATTTTTATGGTACTTCTTGTTCTGATTCTTTATAGATACCTACTAGGGCTGAAATGATTCCTTGAATGATTTGAGCACCTCGATTATTAAAATTCCTCGAGGAAAATGTACCTGCCTTGAAGCTTTGTTAATTTATGTTCTATTATTTAGCGCACTGTGTCGATGGATTTAAAATTGTTTCAGTTATTCAAGCAAAAGAAAAAAAGTCAAACAAAAAAAGTATTATTCAAGCAAAAAAAAGTTTCAAACAAAAAAAACTTATAAGTTTGAGGTTCAACATTTTTTGTTACGATTTGAGTCAAACCAATTGACAAGAGGAAAAGATTGTGTAAACAAATCTAAAATTTATTTAGGGAGGCAGTATTGTGTATTTTCCAGGCACATCATGTAATTTTGTAGCACAATCAAGTTTCCATGTTATCTTCAATTGTTATAAAAATGCTACTACATCAAATATAACTTAAAAGAAATTTGATTTCGTCACTTAACATCTTGAAATTGGCCCTTTGTCTCTTTAAGAAGCTCCTGCTCTTTCTGAAACGCTGCCTTCAGGAAGTCATCACAATATGGGTCCTTTATTAGCCATGTTAAACAATGTTTTTTTTTATGAACTCAAAAAAAAACCTTTTTGCATGAACTCAAAAAAAGGGAGTGAAAACAAGGAGTTTTGCTTGCACTTCTCAATCTTTTGCTTGCGATTGTCACATGAACATCCTGGGCGGGGTCTAAAGACAAGCAATGTAAGACATATTCCTATTGGTTAGCGCTGACCAAAGCAGATGGCTCTGACTCCCTGGATCTCAGAACTCTTCCCCAAACTGCAGGGCTTTGATGACAGGACACAGAATGTGAATGGTAAGTAATCATCACAAAATTACACCGTTTAGCAGCTTCTAAAGTGTCCACCCTGTGTCAAAGAAGAAATCTTACGCATCTACTTTAAATAATAAAATGCTTTGGTAAGATACCAGGGTACACAATATTGGCAAAAAATTATCTTGTCTCTCTTATTGTGGATTTGAAGGTCCAGTTTTTGGGTCCTGCACCCAGGAGCCTACCTGAAAGTAAGGCAAATTGCCGATGAAGCTGCTCTATGATGTCCACAGCCAGCAGAGGCCTGATCTCCTGTTGCATGATTTCATCTGAAACAAAAGACATTGATCACATAAATGGTAAGCAATGACAGTTGCATGGGTGAGTTTATTTAGTGAAGACAAGTTATCAAACAAGTAAACTGAAAAAATAATAATAATTAAAAACAGCACTTATTACTGATGCCAACAAAATATTTTTCACACTGTCTGTTTTAAATCATCCCCAGATAAAATCCAGCATCAGCCCAGAAAGCAGAGATCTCAGACTGTGTGTACAATAAATCAAGTGCTAGGAAAGCATAAAAAATAGGTCAACACTTCTGGTCTGATTCAATAAGATGAGTTTGCTGAATGGAAGTGTCTTTGCTGAATGGTAGATGAAGCTCTATTATAAATGCCTGAGTCTAAACATACAACCTCAGATGTAGGAAAGATCAGGAGAGGTTCTTTTTGTAACGTCTCTCCAACTGTGCCTCAATTCAATTCAAGCTTCAATTCAATTTAGTCTTCTGGTGTTTTTGGTCATATTAGATGAAAATAGGAAATCAGGTCAGATCAGGTCTTTATCAGGATGTGTGTGTTGAAGGACAGACCCAAATGGAGGGAGGAACTGGTAACATGGATCATTTTGAAGATTTTAATAAAAAAAATTAAACAAAAACTTACAAACATCAATGGAGTTACAACAAAACCATAAATTATGGGGAAATAAACTAGAAGGAGGCACAAAGAGACCACAGGAAAGTGACAGGAGATGACAATCAACAAGTAGTGACTGAAGATGAAAGGCTTAATTACTAAGGAGGTTGAATGCTATACAAAATACGTAGGCTGATGAGCTAACGGGTTGCAGGTGTGAGGGAAGGGAGCAAGAGACAAACTGAGGATAAGGAGAGAAAAAGTGGCAAGAGGGTGAGGGAGAGTACACAGGGGAACAGGAAATAAATCTAACACCAAAGGAGACTAAAGAAACATAATAAAAACAGAGTAACAGAGAAGTACTAGAAAAAAAAATAAACATAAGAATCACCAATGAAGAACTGAAGTGGAAACTAGGCAGAACTAATAGAAAAAAACTAAGGAACACCACAAATGATAAAATCCAAACTCAAACAACCCTAATTCCTAACAGTTTTGTATTAAATGTAATTATTTTGGGCTGCCCTTTCTGAACCTATCTACTTTCACTGGAGTTAATATGATATGTAGAAAGACAAGTAGAACAAAACCAAGTAGAGAAAAAGCCTTAAGACCAAAGTGGTAAAACTATACTGGTTTCTGACAACCTAAGTTCTGTGGGTCGTGAACAAAACAGCTTCTGTCTTTGAGGTTAAAGACATAATTCTCCTGACTTCACTGTATTTGTCTGAAACATTGATAGGTTGTGTACTGATGGGGTGGAGAAAGTTAGGGGAGGAGCACAGCAGCTGATCATGGCCTTTAATAATCAATGTACCTCTGTTCATAGCTTAGTCTGCTGACATGCCGGGGCAGTTCAAAACACAACCCCTGTCACAGTCTGGGCTGTTCAGACATGCTTTGTATACTTTTGCAGCTTTATTAACCAGTGATCATATGCACAAAAGATTTATCCTCCACCCAACAAGGAACTTTTAATATTTAAAGCTGCCAAAACTACTTGATAACTGTAAACAAAACTGTGTATTAAGTACCAAATCTCCAGGTAGATGTATCGCATGATATAATGTTTGTCCCATTTTAAATAGCACAGGTCTTATTAGAATTCATCTGGAAGTAGAGAAAGAAGCCAGACATTTTTACAAATCTGTGCAATGTTCCACTGGCTTGTTGGCCATATTTTACACAAAGAAAAGATCTAGAAACTCTGGACAGAAACCTATTTGCAAGACAAATATGCAGAGATAAACAGTGGTAATGGTAATACTCTATAAGCATTTCAACTTTAAGCACAGAGTCACTGAGGTAACTACAACAATCAAGAAAAGAAAAAGAAAAACAAAAACTAATATCATCTCTGATATGTACACTGAACTAAAAGAATCTTGCCTACAGTACTTTGAAGAGTTATGGACAAGATGCTTTAGAGCACATCTGGTTCAAAAGTGCATTCCAAACTTTGGCTGAAGTGGTGCTTTTAATCAGCCTACAGGACATACAGAACAGAGAAAACTAAAGAGAACTATGTTGGGTTTATCTACTGTTTAAATTGAGGAGTAAACACTTTACCCTGTAAAAAAGAAGAACGTAATGAGTTAATTAGACCATAATAAGCGCAGTGCACTGCACACTAAATGGCATGCAGGTCCCCCTTATTCTGCTCCAGATGCAGAGATTTTCAATCAATCACCGCAGAAGATTTGCATTTGACTCAACCCAGGTTACAACAAAATACAAAATGGAGCTGGAAAATGTTAAACAACAACTGTGAGAAGTCACACTGCTTATTCAAATGCTGCTCTAAAACAGAAACAGTAAAATCTAATCAAATAAATTATTATGTCACGTTTACCTCAGGTTCCAGCCTGTAACTAAATCAGGCCTAGATACAAAGTCTATGGACTCGGTCCGGGTCGGTTTGAATTGTTTTTAGGTTGAACCAAGTTGTGAGGTTGTGAGGCTTCAGACCCCAATATGTGAAGTACTGATGGGGTCTTATAATTTAAGTGGAGTCAATTAATTTCATTGTTCTCTCAGTGGTTTTTATCACAGCTGAGAAAAAGTTAGATATGTTCATCTGCTTGATTAATGTATGACGGGATCTGGATTTTCTGTCCAACTTGATAAATATTAATTAAACCACATAAAAGTTAAATGTAACAGAAAAGCTCATGTTAACATCCTTTAGACGTTGACAGATAAAAATAGAATGTGATGAAATATTTTTTACTCAGTTAGTCAAAATGACGGTCAACAAAAAAGTCTAGTGTGACCTCTGGTTGATATTTATTTTTATAAAGACCTGGTTGCATATATTACGCTGTTGCTGCTTGTGTGTTGGTGTGGGCAGACGTTGGGCCGCTCAAAACCAATTGAGTGTTGTTTGAATTAGGGATGCACCAATACAAAAATTTTAGCTGATATCCAATATTAATACATTATGGCCAAACTTTACCAGTGTTGTATATAACATATTCATTAGACCGATAATGATATTTGTAAAAAAAAATTTACTGTTGGTTGATCCCAGCGCTAGTGCCGATATATTGTGCATCCCTAGCTGCTTTCATGAAGGATAATGACTGCAGATAATCAAAGTCTCAGTCATTTCAACCTGGTTTTTGAATTAACTGCCATGATTTCAGCTCTGCCTTGATGGCTTACTTACCCTCCCTCAGGCTGATTACTCATTATCCTCACCTGCACTGTGCCGAGCCTCTGGTTGGTTCTGGCTGATTTTACTTAAATGTTACATTAAGTAAAGTTCAGTGGTTTCACTGAACTTTAAAGGCCTGTTCAGACACTTGATATCTGACTATTAGAGCATCTGTGGGCCGTGGTGGAACGGAAGATTATCATCATGGATATACAGCTAACAAATCTGCAGCAACTGCCTGATGCTGTCATGTCTACATGGACACAAATCTCTGAGAAATTTTGAATTTATGTTAAACAAATAAAAAAATAAAAAAAACATATAGCTCAGAATAAATAAGGCAAATTTGTAGAATAAACTCTAAGATTGGTCAGGTGGAGTATCCATGAAATTTGTAGGAACAAACGGTATAAATTGTTATGCAACAGGAGTCAGGCGCTCACAGACAGAATGTTCCTCTTGTTGGAACAGCAAAGCAGAAAGGGAAGGAGCAGATTGATGACTATTTCAAGACATAACAGAAAGTCTGTGTTTAGAAACTCACCAGGAGACAGAGTAAATGAAAACTTTGGGAAAGCCAATAGTTACTCAGGGATGAATTTGAGAGAAACCCTGAACAACAGGAAGTCAATGTGAATACTAATCAAAGCATGTTTTAGATATAATATTAACAAAAAGTTGTTGGAATTATTTTGTATACTTGGCAATTACACCTAATAAAGACTGTAGATTTGCCGGTCGATAAGTAGCAGATACAGAAAGATATGCATGAGCTTCTAATTTACCTCAGAATAATTCTACACATCTCAGTGGCAATGACTTGTTTTGTGACTAATCAAATGACATTTGGTTACAAAAGTCGACTTGGCCTCAAGAAGAACAAGAGAGCCTTGAACACCACATCAGAGTCAGTAAAGGTTTCCATAAAAACAGAATGTTAAATGGGAACGACGTGTGGGATGTTGAAAAAAGAGAGCAGACATGTCAGATGGATAGGGTTAGCTTTTTCTTTAATGCTGTTGCATGGTGTCTTATATGGCATAACATAAAAAAAACTGTAAGAAAAACCTCCAACACTGGCTCAAACACTAAGCTTTAGTACCCTGAACAGGAAACATGGTTACACTTATTTTACAATTCTCTGTGTTATTTCAAGAAATAACAGAAAGTCGAAAGATGTCTGAAACCACAGTGTGTGAACTTTACCTATAACATGTCTCTTCATGTTATCACCTCTGAGGCTGTAGTACATGCAAAAGAGTAAATCCACAGAGAACACACTCCTCTTCCATAAGATGATTCAAAGAGCAAATATCCAACCCTGGTCTATCAACAGCAACCATGTTTTCATCACCATCATCATCGAAGCCATTCTGAATGTCTAGATGAACTAATCTTAGTCTCCCTCAGTCTCCTGTCACATTTAACAAACTTGCAACAAAACACAGTCCCATACATATGCAGCTGGGGCTGTTACATGTGCTTGTGGTCAGTTTTTCCAGATCCAGCTGTGAAATAGCTCTGCTTTGAGCTGCAAGCAACCAATGAGCTGCTAAAGGAGAGCTGGGCGGGCGTTCATGTCAAAAAAAAAAAACTGAAACTGAAGGAAAAAAAAGTGTGTGTGTGTGTGAGAGAGAAAGAGAATTAGAGAGAAAAGAAAGAGAATCCAGAGTCATATGTTTGATTTTTGCAGACTATGATATTTCACTTGTCAAATAGCCTATGTGCTGCTGTCTGTGTCTGCAGCATTTTCTGATGTTTGGGTAATCCTGGATTGCCAATGGTAAACTTTAATGGTCTGGAATTCTTTCTACAAGATTTCTTTACAAGTAAAGAGTGTACCAAGGAAAAAATTGCAATTTCAGTTAACTGAAAAATTTTGACTTGGCAACCACATTTTATTTGTCCTTGTACATTCATTTGGTTTATCTAAGATGACCAACACTGTCCCAAAAGTTGGCACAATGAATCTTTTGTATCCAATTACTGACTTCCACTTATCTAAGACTGGAATGCGGAGGCAGCAGGTACAGAAAAAAAAAAACAAACTAATAATTCCACTCTCTGGCAACACTCTCCAGCTCACTCCAAGAAATACCAAAGTGTTCCCAGACCAGAAAAAATATGCCCTTAACTTAGTTCAAAACTTGGCCTCTTTTGGTGGCTTGAGTCCAGGATCTTGTTCTCCCAGTAGTGACCCATAAATCCTGGCAAGACGTAATGAGAGAAATAGAATCTGATAAATCAGGAGCCTTGTTGTTTGGCTCAGTTCTTTCAACAACACAGCAAACTAATGTTACAGCACACAGAGTTCAAACTGTTTGTCTATCCCCAACAAGACACCAAAATCCTTCAACTGCTTCACATGAAGCAAAAACTGAGCCCAAATTCTATCTATCTATATACCATTATATAATTCACAACAAATGTCTCAAGGCACTTTACAAAAAAAAATATTTCCATTTAATCATGCATACATTATAATTGATCCTAGTAATCAAACAGTAAACTCAATTAATCTTTCAAGAAAGCTTTAGAAGTTTCTAACCAAGGAAACCCAGGAGATACCATTGAGTCAGGAAATCACCAATAACTGGGTGATTAACAGGCTTCATTAGCAATAGGTGGCATTCAGAGAAGGTCAAACAATCATGTGAATCAGAAATTATGAAACAGAGAGACCTCAAACATTTAGGACATGGGGCCGGAGGACCACTGGACTTGGCAAAAGTTCAACATATGTTCTCTCAAGGCTTTTTAGAAAAACTGGTCAAATTCATGTCGAAGTATTTTAAAATATTAAATCAACCGAAATCACACAGAACTGGCAATTCAGATTCAGTGATATACAGTGCTAGTTCATCAGAACTTGTTGATTAGTTCATAAAGTCAATCAGCATCCTCTCAGGTTGTCAAGTCAACAGGATTTGCTAGCTAACACCCAGCTATTGAAATACTGTAAAGGTCTACAGATGAATGTGTGTTGCATCCAAACAAAACATAGAAGCACAGTGATTGGAACTCACATACAGCACACAGCAGGCACGTAGAAAACACACAAATGACACATACACGTGGACGACGACACGTTGTTTGCCACACATTGACTTGCTGAGAAGGTTGTTACTATCATCAAGGAAAGAACTAAAGGACTAAAAGGATACAGGCTGCCGACCCTCCAGGACCCACTTTGGGCACCACTGTCATACCCTTTGTAGTTAATGATCACGTAGTTGGTGTATCTGCACCATCCTTCTTTCTTGAATATTTGATTTGATTTTGCATTTTTGTCGCACTTAAGTGTTTTATATTTTTAGAAATACTTTAGCCATTCCAAGACTTTTTTTTCTTTTGAGTAATCCTGAGACAGCCTTGCTAATGTCCTGCTGATCATTGTCAAGGTTATTTTGGTACAGAGCTAAATTCTTACTTCTACCAATTGTGGCAAGTCTTCCAGATCTTGGAGAAACAAAGCACTCTGAAACTAGCAGAACTATTTTGAGTGGACAGTCTGGGACACTACGCACAACCAACACATGGACATGGAGGAGTACCTCATGTCATTCCTTAATGACATGAGGATGACATTAGTGACATTAGTAGTTTGATACTGTATCAAACTACTAATGATTTATGGAGAAGGTTACAGCAACAAAGCCAATATGTTGTGTTCCGGGCTTTTTTGTTTTCTTTGTGGGGGTTTTCTGCCTGCTGCTAACTACATCCAGCCACCAGATAGCGCCAGACTCACCTCTCTCCAGAGTGGTGTGTCGTCATCTGCACACCTGAGCTCAATCCACTCATTAGGCGAGAGCTACAAGAGGAGTGGACTGCCATTACCTCAACGCCTGAGTGTTACCCAGTAACAGTACCTCTGAGCCCCTTTGAGCTAGTCTCTGTGTTCCTCATTGTTTGATCTCCTAGTATTTTTTCCTTGTTGCTCCTTGCCTTCGGGTGCCTTCCTGAGACGCCCTGGATCTTCCTCGTGACGATCTCTCCTGGCTTCAAGGTTCCAAGACCTCCCTTGTGACGCCATGGAATCTACCCACTGGTTGCCCGAGTTCCCAGACTCACCTCCTCCATCTGATCACTAGTCCCTCGTGGATTCCTTGACTGGGAGTCGCACCACTCCTCTGTTCCCGTTCCTCCTGAACTTACCTGCCCGCCCTCCGATGCACTTCCTCATTGCTTTCCGGACTCTGGTGGCTGAGCGCGGGCCCTCCTGGACCCCCAGAGAAGCAAGACCCCGGACACTTCATTTGCCTCACCAAAACCACGAACCTCCGTACAACAAGATCCATCCAGTAATCATTCAACCCTCCCGTCTCTGACGGTCCTCGAACTCACCATCTCAACGCTGTTTCTCCCTCAGTGTGCAGGCTGTTCCGTGAACCCATTCCCTCCCTGGACCAGACCCGTTACCTCACTGTCTTCACTAAATCATTGTTTATTGTTAGAATAAATTCACTTTCACTATAATTTTACTTCTCCTGTGTTGTGTTCTGCATGTGGGCTAGAACCCATCATGACACAATAGTCACACGGGCCAACCAGAAACCTTGGATGACTAAAGAGGTATATTCTAGATATGAAGGAGCATAATGCTGCTTTCAAATCTGGTGACATGGATGCATTCAGATCAGCCAGGGCCAATCTAAACCGTACCATCAAGGCAGCAATATGTACCAACAGTCAAAAGATCTATGGTTTCTTTCATGATGCCAGCAACACCAGACAACTGTGGCAGGGCATCCAGTCTGTGACTGACTATAAAACAACATCTCCATCCTGCCAAGATGACATTAGCTTCCCTAAAGAGCTCAACAGCTTCTTTGGAAGATTTGAAGCCCTAAATAAAACCCCCAAAAGGAGAGTAACCCCTCTTCCTGATGAACACATAATCTTTGTACTGCCTCCATCATTTGACCCATTCCAGTTTGCATACAAACCTAACCGCTTGACTGAAGATGCCATCTCCTCTGCTCTTCATCTGAGCCTGGTACATCTGGAGAAAAGAAACACCTACGTACGGATGCTGTTTTTGGACTTCTGCTCAGCATTTAATATGATCACTCCCCAGGATCATTCCCCAGGATCAGGGAGACCAGGGAATCTAGTCTCCATGGGCTTCAATATTCCTCTGTGCAACTGGCCACCTCTCCTCATTAACCACATAGCAGTGGAGATCGTCAGCAGCACTAAGTTCCTGGGGGTTCACATTACAAACAATCTCAGCTGGACAACTCACATCACTTCACTGGTGAAAAAGGCACGGCAGCGCCTGCACTTTCTGAGACGAATGAGAAGGGCTTCCCTCCCCCCTCCCATCCTTTCCACCTTCTACAGAGGAACTATTGAAAGTCTGCTGACCAGCAGTATCTCCATCTGGTCTGGGAGCTGCAAGGCCTCAGACTGGAAGTCTCTTCAAACAGTGGTGAAGACAGCGGAGAGGATCATTGGGTCTCCACTGCCCCTTATCCAAACCACACAGACCGCACAGAGACGCTCCTTAGCCAGAGCAATTCAGATCCTCTCTGACTCCATTCAATCTGTTCATCCGGTTGGCATCTGGCAGGAGATTCCATAGCATCTGCTGCAGAACAGCCAGACACAGAAATAGCTGTCTCCCACTGGCCATCAGACTGCTCAACAATCCATTCACTAAAACTGTCTGATACTCCTTGAAAATACATTTTTAGCAATACATTATTATTTATTTATTATGCAATTATAGGCACACTTGTGTTTCTGTGTGTGCTCCGGTGGCCAAGTGATGACATTTCAGTTCCAATTTTACTTATGTTTCTTTGTGCAATGACAATAAAATAAATCTAAGTGTATGGTTCATTTTTGATTCATTAGTTCCAGAATATCTCCCCAAAAGTCTTATAGATCATTAAGAAGTTTTTTGATAAAACTTTGTGTTTTATCAAAAAACGTCAGATATCACAAAGGTATCAGATATCTTTGTGTTCTCTTTGGTCAGCAATGATTTCAACCTTCAACCGCTCCCGTGGAATTTATTTTCTTAATATTGAATCTTGAACATTGAATTTAACTCAGTCAGGCCTGCAGAGCTTCAGATGTTGGTCTAGAATAGATTGTTGTGTAACTTCCTGGTTGAATCATCGATGTGCTCTTGGGGTAACTTATGATTTGGTTGACTTTAACATTTTACTGTTTATGTATGAAGCTCACAAAAACGTAATACCTTCTAACATCCAAGTACATTTTTTTAAGAGAGAAGGTTGCTTTTATGTTGAGGGGATATATGTTTGTTTCAGACCAGTTTGAAAGAGTGGTCCACTTCAATCCAGGGAGTAAGATTATCGATTAGTCTGGAGAGTGATATTAAAAATACCAGCTCAATGTACAGATTTAAGAGAATGGTAAGAGTTTTTGTTTGTTTGTTTTGTTTGCTGTTTTTTTCAAGAAATATGAAATGGAATAATATGAATCCATACAGATTGTTTTCTGAGTTGATGTTTTTGCTTAGTTTCTTTTTGTAAATCCCCATATTTCTTGGGATAAGAGGTACAGATATTACAAGAGTTTTTTCTTCTTTCTGATGCCTTTCATTTTATTGATTTGTATATTTTCTCTATGGTATATAATTGTTTTGTTTTTAATGACAAAAAATAAACATAAAAAATATTTTTTGGTTGACTGCCCTCAGCTGGGAAGGTTACCACAGCTTCATGTTTTATTCAGTTGTGGATTTTGGCTCTTACTTTGGTTCACTGGAGTTCCAAAGTCTTAGAAATTACTTTATACTCTTAGATGTACTTCTTTTTGAAATCTATCAGCCATCATATACATTCTATTTAAATTATATATTAGTTCTGTAAGTTACATTATAATCAGATTAGGGTTTGGTTTGTAAAATTGAGCTCAGCTTCCTAAATATTGTAGTTTAATTACAGTTAATAAATGGCTATTTATTAACCATTAACAGAGCCATTACAGAACTCTGTAAGGTATCAAAAACTTTTGTTTATGTTCTCCACAATCAATAAGACTCCTGCTTCTCTGGCCTTCCTGTAGATCTTATTTACAGTTATTTTTGTCAAGGTCAGGGAGAGAGGGGGTGTGGAAGCAGGGGCAACATGTTCTCAGGAAGAAGGCGTGAAGAAAAGAAAACAATTAGAGGATGTCTAATGACAGCAGCTGGAGATAAGAGTCTGCTTTGTGTCTCAGTCTCTGCTCTCACAAACATAAGCAAGTAACATGAATACAAATTATCACCTCCTAAAAAACAAAGGCTCGACAGAGGTACAGCCCTGAGAATGTTAATGCAGAAAACAGAATGGGTCACGACTCAGACAAATAAGATATGTCTCCTCTACTGTAAAATGACAAATTTTACATCATGCCCACAAGTCTGAACCAAAAGTGATCAGCGCCATATTAGCAGGCAAGTGCATGCGCAATGAATAGCGGACACATGGCTCCGAGACCACTCTTGACCAATGTGCAAGAAGAAGATACATGAACAAAATTGCTGCTGTCAGGATCGACCTGAATGAGACAAAGAAGGGAAATATCTCAGACAAGCTGCCTCTGATCTCCTACTACTAAATAGTTAGCTGCCAAGTGAACATGACAGTGTACAATATGAAGGAGCTTCACCTGAAATCCATGGAAGGATACAATCAATGTACACTCACCAACCACTTTATTAGGTATATCTGTCCAACTGCTCATTAACTCAAATGTTGAATCAGCCAATCACATTGCAGCAACTCAATGCATTTAGGCATATAGACATGGCCAAGACGATCTGGCCATGTTTATATGCCAGATTAATCTCCATTCTGATGTTCAAGTCGAGCATCAGAATGGAGAAGAAAGGTGATTTAAGTGACTTTGAACGTGGCATGGTTGTTGGTGCCAGATGGGCTGGTCTGAGTATTTCAGAAACTGCTGATCTACTGGGATTTTCACACACAACCATCTCTAGGGCCAAAAAAGAGAAAATATCCAGTGAGCAGCAGTTCTGTGGACGCAAACGTCTTGTTGATACAAGATATTAGAGGATAAAGGCCAGGCTTTGAGTTGAAAGAACGGCAAAAGTAACTCAAATAACCACAATTGAGGAATGCAGAAGAACATCTCTGAACGCACATCATGCCAAACTTTGAGGCGGATGGGCCACTCCAGTCAGCTAAGAACAGGAAACTGAGGATAATTCACACAAGCTCACCAAAATTGGATAATAGAAGATTGGAAAAATGTTGTCTGGTGTGATAAGTCTCGATTTCTGCTGAGACATTTGGATGGTAGGGTCATGTCCATCTCTACCAGGATGGACATGAAAGCATGGATCCATCCTGCCTTGTATCAACGGTTCAGGCTGGTAGTGGTGGTACAGTGGTGTGGGGGATATTTTCCTGGCACACTTTGGGCCCCTTAGTACCTATTGAGCATTGTGTCAGTGCCCCAGCCTACCTAAGTATTGTTGCTGACCATGTCCATCCCTTTATGACCACAGTGTACCCATCTTCTGATGGCTACTTCCAGAAGGATAACACGCCCTGTCATAAAAAGTTAACCTAGAGCAGAACAGGTCAGCTGTGTATTACTACATAAGTGTGAGTTTTACAAGTTTATTCCAACTGAATCTCTTTAAGAAAACTGGGATAGATTTAGTTTGCTTCATAGTTTTGGGCTCTGACATCAGCTCCACAAAAAATGTAGCTATAGCAGAAAAGATGTTTGTGGGCAACTTACACTATGTTCACGGCAGTCTTAGTCACAGGAGGTCTCAATGTCTTAATGCTAAAAATCCTGAAATTTATTTAGTATTTATTTTTGTGGTCATTCAGACTGCTAATTATATCAGATTTTTGTGTGAACAGTTTATGACCTGCATGCACAAAGTAGCGCTCTGTTTACAGAAGTAAGAATGGATTGCCGTGGTCTGTGGATAGATTATTGAGCGATGGGAACCAACAGTATTACTGCGAGATCATAACAAGAATAAAGGCAATAAGCAAAAAGAAAGCACAATTAATAACAATGGCCTTTTATGGAAAATTGTTGCAACTTTTTTAGAGAAGTCTGTTTGGATATATAATCAGAAGCAGGAGTGATGTGATGTATTTCACTGATAAGCTTATTTCATAATTTCAGATTGTCAAAGAACACCTTTGACTTACTCTGTCAGCACCTCTCCTCGGGACTCTCAACATAATATTTCATCTCCAATAAAGTAAAAGTTAGGGTTGGTGAAAAAACTGAAATTATGCTGTTCAGACTGCCACGGAAAATCCAGATGAAGGTCACATATGAAAAAATAGAAAATAAAACATCAGCTTTGAGTTGGATTTGGAGGTTGTGTGAATGTAAAGCCCTAAAAAAAACCTGTCTGTCAATTTGCAAGACAAACATGTCTCAAACTATTAAGAGAAACTTTTTAAAGAACACTCAAAACAGCAATTCTATCAACACCAAATACAGATTCTCACCTTTAGGTAATTATTTGAGAGAAAATCTAAACAAAATCATTTTTAAGATAGAAAATACAATTACATTTCAATCTAATCACATTAGTATTTATCTTAATATCGATTTTACACATATTTTTACCCAATATTCTCTCCATCAAGACAAGAGATTAATTTATAATTCCAATTGTGCTACTTATAAGTGGCAGGTTCCAGTCAGTTGAAATAAATCCCAACTCAAATCCCATCTGACCCACTAACCAGCTTCTCTGCTCTTCTGTGGATATTACCGACTTTTACACTGGAAAATTGAAGCTCAACATGTCTGTTCTATACCCTGACCTCTCATTACAAAGTCAGCTTCACAAACACACCAGCAGCTACCGCAGTCATCACTTACATATTACAGATCCCATGCTGCTGTTCTTTCTGTCCAACAGTGTGCAGATAAACCGCAGCTGTGCCAGCATTCAGTCCAGCAAATGTAGAAGCGGCACACACAAACAAAACATCCACTGAAGCACAGGTTTCACAGACACTCCCACAGCATAGTCCTCAGGGCAACTGCAGGACCCCTCCACACCTCTGGCGTATAACAGAGGCACACTACGTGTTTTAGGTCACTGGACCAATTGAGTACAATTGCAGTACACACGCACAAAATGGGTGTGCATCAGTTTTTTCATCGAGGGGGAGCTGAATCTTTCCCGGTAACCCTGTGAATCGCTTAGCAATTCTGCTTTTTACCACATTTAACACAAATATCCTCAACAATATGTCATTACGTGGCAGGGACTTCCCCTCCTCTCTGCATCCTTCCATATTTACTCCAGGCTTTCCTTCCCCTCATAACCTTCTCCATATTTTCCTCAGTCACGCATTGTAAAAAACAAACTTAAACACATTCGCATAACTTGCAGATTTGGTGTTTTTAATTGTTGTACAGACTACTTGCATTTTTATGGTTGTGTTAAAAGATACAGAATTATGCATTTTCTGACAGTGTCATTTTATAGCAGAATCAAGTAATTGTTACTTTCAGAGTTGTTATGGGTAATATGACAAAGATGAAATTTATCTTTCAATCAATCTTTCATCTTTGTTAACTTTAAACTACAGGCCCTATGGCCTCCTGTCTCAAGACTTTTAAAATTTAATGTTCCCCATGTTAGAACAGAAAGTGGGAAGAAAGCTTTTAGTTTTCTGTTCTAACTTCATGGAACAGCTCAAACTGTTCCAGCCACACCCCTCCAGGTCTCACTGACATTGAAGTCCCCCAGCAGAACAAGGAAATCCCGAGGAGGGGCACTCTCCAGTACCCCCTGCAAGGACTCCAAAAAGGGTGGGTAATCTGAACTGTTCCCCATGTAAGCACAAACCACAGTCAGAACCCGTCCACCCAAACATAGGCAGAGGGAGGCTTCCCTCTTGTTCACCAAGTTAAACCCCAACGTACAGGCAATAAGGTGGCAGTCCATGGAGAGGCGATTACTCGATTAGTCATAATTAAATATTATTCAAGATATTATGTTGAATAATATTTTGGTATTTCTGCAAACCGTAAATATATAAAACCTCATCTTAAATCATCTAAATCCCTTTTTTTTTTTTTTTTTACCATTGCAAGGTTTGTGTCTTGGGATACCCTGAACATCCAGTGTTCAGGGCAACACAGTGCATTAGCGCATTAATTCTGTCTTTTGGTTTTGAAAAACCAAAAACCTCCTTAAGCAAGGGTTAAACATTTTTTGCAAAATTGAGGTCATTTTGAATTTTGCCATTCCCATCAATGTTTTCTAATATAATACCTCCAAATGAGCACAAAAGAACATTGATAGAAACATGACTAGTAACATGGCTGCAATGAGTTAGAGTAAATAGCTGTTTTGCTCACTTGTCTTTGAGACCCCATGGAGCGACAACCAACAACCCTTCTTCTTATTTAATATACACCCTCACCTTCACTTTATTTAACTTTACTAATTAACCTTGGTGATTGTGAACTACATTCAGAACTCCTGAAACAGCATTCCATTATGTGAGTTATATTTTTCTGCACGGGTTAGTGGAGAAGTAGTCAGTAGGTTTTGCATGACCAAAACTTCTCTAAGTCAGTGAGTCTGGCACTTTTCATCTGCGGACTCACCAGCTTACTCAACCTGACTGAGCTGATCTGCTCAGTCATGAGCTGCTTAGTACAATGTAAGAAGAGGGAAAATTAGGCCAAACTGTGAAATTAAAGACTAACTGAAGACCAACCCTATTGTTCTATTTTCTTGTTGTGGTCAGGTGTAATCAACTGGACGGAAGACAAACACGTTCCAGAGGATATACAGTCCATTCTCTGGCCTCCCGCCTTCTCTCCCTTGCAGCAAATAGGAAGAGGAAGCAGACAGAACACAGACAACAGGGTGAAAACTGGTCAGAGGCTGGTGGGGGCGGGGAGATTGGAAAGCAATGGTTTTAAATATTTGAGAACAGCACTAACCACTCCTGTCAATGGAACAACAGACTTATAAGTAGATTGTTAAATTTTGAATTCTGCTTCAAATACTGACTTTCTTCTTGTTGTCACTGGCAAACCTCATGCTAAGCTAGTGAATCACCACACATTTGTAACATATATGTTTGCTGACATATTTTAGAACTATAAAGGTTATCTGACATGATAACTTTAACTAATGAAGTAGTGAAACAGATCTCTGGGATGATCAGCTAGAACGTTTGCATCCCCTGCTCAGAACAGATGAGACCATGCTTTCAAACAAACCCACCATTACAGTCTTAATGCCACCATTTACTTTAAGTTACCTTGTGTGATTACTAATCCTTCTATCAGACAGTCACTCAGGAACATCATTAATTTGTATCTTTAATCTTGCATCTTTAATTTCAAAGAGTAATGTTAAAAATCTGTTAGCAAGCCTGAAATTACCTTATAATGCAGTAAATATTCAACATCAAAAGCCCGACAAGACATATTGCATGACCTTGGTTTTTTTTAAATTAAATTCTTTGAAAGCTTTAGGTATAAAAAGAAAAATGAAACTTTTTGGGGTTCTGGTTCAATCACTTCTACTGTTGGATTTTGCAGAAGGACTTTAATTCTGTGTTTGAATGGAGAGCCTGAGCCACGATATGATAGAGTTTAACACTGATGTAGTGATTTAGAGCAGACTTTAAGTAGATTATATATTGTATTTAATACATATGATGACAAGAAGGAAACCCCAAACAACAGAACAATTAGATAATATTGACAGATCGAGTGAAAGTTAAAAAAAGAAGGGGAAAACTAAAGGTATCAGCAAAAATAGGATATTAGCTGGCTGTTAGGGGCAGATGAGAATAATAAGAGGGTCCAAGACACTTATCAATGCTGATAAGAATAGGAATACAGTATGAACAATAACCAGTTATCAGGTTAGCAAACCTTGTGATGGAAACATAATATATCAGCTCTCCCTCTCAAATTCAGTTTCCATAGCAACACTCTTCATAACCCCCCACTCACCAAGCATCCCCACCCCCAGTCTCCTGTGCAGTGCAGGCTGTGCAGTAACACTGTGCAGTAGTCTCCAGCGTGGCACATTAACCTAATTCACTGTTGGCCAGAAAATTACCCAGATGAAGAACCACAGAAGGGAAGGTAGAAGAAAGAACAAGGCATCGACAGAAGAAAGAGGAGGGAGGGTCCAAAGGGGAAGAATAAGCAAAGGATGGAAAATATCAAAAGGAGAAAGGAAGGAGCAAGAGAAAGCCTCAAGAAAGAGCCAATATAAGAAATGTAGAGAGGAAGGATGACAGTTGAATGCTGCTGATCTAAGTCTATGAAATACAGATGTAATGATGTTTAATGAAATCAATAGTTACACATGTCACACCAACATGCATTTGTGGAACTGCATTCTGTAAAATTAGATAAAATGTCATAACTGTATCAGTATCTTAACAGGACCTGGCAGAAATTACATACATACATTTATATATCTATATTAATATAAAGATATATATTCTTATTTTGCCCATGGTCCTTGCTGAAAGCATCCCCTTGTATCCTTCAGCTCCCAGTGGTCCTTTTGAGAGAGCAACCATTGTCTACATCCCTTTAATCTGCCATGTTGCGCGTCACAGTACATGCCCCGTCATATGGTGGAACATCTTCTGCCTCAATGGGAATTTTCAAGGGCTACATTTTTTAAAAAAGCTCTGTATGTTCCTACTGAGTAAAACTGAATTACGAAGACAAACAGGCAGATCAACAAAGCAAGAGGGAGATGTATGATGACTCACCGACATGTGTGACGACACACTGCACTCGTTGTAGCAGTTTCTGAACCGACATCTCGTCCTCCCTCAGCCAGCACAGCATCTCAGGCTGTGGGGAGCATCCACTCTCTCCCTTCCTCTGCTGCCACACCTCTTCCTGTCTGATTTCACACCTGTTTACTCTCCCCGATTTTTAAGGTTTTCTTCTTTGTTCAGCCAGGTAGCTCTTTTAACTTTATTTTATTCTTGTTAATCAAATAAATTGTAATGACAACTCCTCCACTTCCTGTAACCAGATCTGTCCTGTGATGTCAGCGATGATGCCACTCCCAAATGTGACCCGAGACAAAGCATATCCATCAATTTATTTCTATTTTGTTAAAGTGCAAAAGAAATATTAAAAACTGTCAAAAAACAGAATTAGTTGATGAAATAATATTTAAAAATTATTAAGAATTTAACATGTAGCATTCTGAGAATACAAAAAGCTATTTAAGCTGGGGTAATAGGCCAAAAACTAAACTTTTTAAGTGAAAAAACAGAACATTTTACTCAATAATTATCCAAGAAGGCATTAACTACCCAGATGTCCAGTTTTTTCATGATGTTCCTCTCCTCAAAGTAAGAAAAAAATAAATTCTACACAAAAAAATACCTCAAAATAATAATAATAAAAAGCCTCTTGACAAATGGTGTAGAAATAAAATCAATCCCATTTACAAGGAACTGGTGGAGCTTGATGAGTAGGTATGCCGCTGTTCCTGCTGCTTTGATAAAGTTCTGTTTGCTCTGATAAAGGCGCAGCGTCACGCAGAGGCAGAGTATGAGTTAGACGTCTGCTCTACCTGCTTTCAGGGAACAGAAAGGGAGGGGCCACAGGGTTGAAATCCTGGAGTCTGGAGCAGCTCTGAACATGGACTGGACAGTAAACTATACAGACAGCTTCACTGGGTGAAAACGGTATAATAATAATAATAATAATAATAATAATAATAATAATAATAATAATAATAATAATAATAAACAGTGACAGCGATTGAAATGTGATGAAATACAAACCAATTTTTAGCTATGTGGATTCCATTATGATTTCCTGGGCTTGCCCAAGTCATATTTCAAGCTTTGATTTTCGTTTCATCCACTGAAAGTGACCAGACCCATGGTGCTGATCCTGCTCCATGTTTTCACAATTGCAAACAATGCCATCATCTCTGTGGGGCCTTGCTCTCATGGGACAGAAGAGGTTGCAGCAATTAGCTGAAGACATCTGTGCTCTTCTCTGCCTTTCCACGCACTCATCTTCAGTCTGCCCATCCCTCACTAATAAAATCAGCATTAATGACAGACCAGCTGCCAGACAACTTCCTTTTATGATTTCAAGACATCAGAGAATACAGCATATGTGTGCAAAACATGATCATGAAGAGCTTATTTTCTAGATCCATGGCTGCAAATGCACAGAGCATGTTAATATAAAGAGAAAAGGAAAAGAGTGTGAGAGGCATAGAGCTCTGCATGGTGGGGCTGAACTGCTAAAATCAGTTCTCATTGATAAAAAATTAAGTTCTTTTGTTCTCAGTTTCATATTATTCACCTCTTCTCGTCACAGCCACTTGGGAGAGCTTTTCAGACCTAAAACTGAGAAATCCTCCCAGAATCTCACAAAGGACCTAACTGACCTGTGGGAACGCATACTGCCAGAGTCTTTCCATCATGCAACCATACCCAAGTCATGCTTTCCTGCTGAGGCGTCCTAGCTTAAGAATGTTTCAGTGAGCAGCTCAGAGCAACTCGAAAATACTATGCAAGAAAATCCTAGCAGAACCGTGCTGTGCAGTGATTTCCTGTCTCCTTGAACAACTTTTCACTTTTTTCTCTCATCATGGGTGCCGTACAGGGAGGAAAAGTTATGACAATTCCAAGGGCCCCAGACCAACAGGGGGCCCTCCACAATTTTTGTTTTGTTTTGTTTTTTTTGTTCATGGAAATAATAATTTTTAAAAAATAAAATTAAAATTAATTATAATGTGTTTTCTGAAATAGTTTTTAGCAGTAAAAATGAAATGTTACCACTCCCATTTGTCCTGAACACCACCCCTGGGTCTGGATGACATGATTTGTTCCTGCTTAGAGCGCCTGACGGTGACGGTGTTCAGCAGCAGACAGTGGAAGACAAGAACGACTGTGGCGGTTACTATGCTGTTTAGAAAAATAATAAAGTCAGGTTTTCAAAAAATAGAGAAATACAGATTGAAAAAGGTAAAAGTGTCAATTTATAGCCCAGTTTTTCTCCAAGAGGTGGGTAAACTGTGAGATTATCAACCGTTCAGCATAGTTAGCTTAGCTACAGACTACTGCTTGCCTCTGTTTCACTAACATTTAATGATCAAGCAAAGAAATTACCAACATATTCATATATTGAACTTGTACCTGTACCTTTTACCACATCTAATAACAAATGAGAGTCAGCAGCAGCTCTAACCCACGTCCCTCCTGACCTGCCCTCTCCTAAGTGAAATTAAAGCTGCAGTATGTAATTTTTACTTTTTAGTGTTTGTACATTGTACAAACATTGTTTGTACATTGTACAAACACTAAAATTCGCAATTTTTCATCTTCAAATTTCATAGGATCTTTCTTCAACAAAACTCCTATTTTGATGCATATCTACTGATGCATATAATTTTTTTTTTTTGCATATTTGTTAAAACTGCCATTATGATGTGACAATATGGCATGAGAGATCATTTGTGAAAAATCTATTTCCTCTGCTTTCTCCCAGTGCTATCTAGAAACAACCAATCAGTGGCTGGAGAGTTTTAGCGCTGCCAATCACAATTTCATATGGCTGCTCATCCTTGCTTTGTGCTATGCTGTAGCTAACAGCATAGCACAAATACAGTCTCTCATCGTTGCCTATGGGAAACCTACAAAACAAAGAGTGTTTGTACATTGTACAAACACTAAAATTCCCAATTTTTCATCTTCAAATTTCATGAAATCTTTCTTCAACAAAACTCCTATTTTGATGCATATCTGCTGACAATAAACAAAAGCTGCTAAAATTATAAGTAAACTTGTTTTGAAAACTATTCAAAACAAGTTATATTTTCTATTGTCTGTCTTATGTGTCGAATTTGAATGACATTAAAGGTATCATACTTTTGATGGCGTGAAAGGATGACATACAGTCTTTACCACCTGTGAAAAATTTGCAAGTGAATGTTATAATAGTAATATTTATTTTATTTTCACAGTAGCTTTCATGTCAGATAATCATATCAATGTTAGGGAATATCTTCAGTTGTTGCATAGAATATATTCCTCTGAACCTCTGCCCCTTTTATCCCGGATGCCCCATGCCCCTTTTTGAGTTTTTGTTTCTTTATTTTATTTATTTTTACATATTTTTTTAACTGCGCCAGGAGACCTGCTTGTGCCCCTCAACAATAATATTTAGCTAAAAATAACAATTTAACTAAATAATCTGGCTTAGCTTTCAATTTATAACAGTATAGGTGCATTAATAACAAAAGAAAAAAATAAACCCAAATTAATATAAAATTAACCTTAGATGCAGAGGGACTGTAGAGGACACTGTACTTAATGACAGAATAAGCGCATTTAGAGAAAGCACAATCAACCAGAATGCAATATTAAAAAATGTAATTAGCTCTATATATTTGTGTAAACTAGTTTAATGTAAATATTAAACTAGACAGATTGTCTTAAAAGATTAGAACTAACAAACTTTATGTTACGTTTTACGTTTTCTAAATGTGTAGGTTTGTAAGTGACCATCTGATTAAGTATTATTTGTTTTCCCTATAAAAACAAAACCTGAAACCTTGATTATGAGAGGATTATCTCAAAGAAAACAGGCCGAGATTTCCAGAGGATCTCACTACGGCTAACAACGTGCTGCGGAGAAAGCTGTCGCCATTAACTGAGGTAGCCAGGAAGGAAGGAAAAAAGCATACTTTTTTTTTAAACCTCTTTATTATTATTGTTATCATCATCTACCATCATATACTAAGGTGACCAGATTTTCAAGACTAAATCTGGGGACATTTCTTGCTCGGCGATAAAGAAAAAGCAAATTTATAAAATAAAATGAAGAAACTGGGACAATTACAGTTTACATATTTATTAACATTTAAACATTAAAAATCAAATATAAAAGCAGGAATGTGTCTCTCCACCCAGTAGTGGAGAGACAGATTTTAGATAGTTACTAGATAGTTACTAGTAACTTTACTAGTAACTTTCTAGTAGAAATATCACAGTAGTAATATTTCTAGTACCCTGAAATATTACTAGTAACTTGAAACTGACAAAAGTAGTAAAAAATTGTTTACTGACAAACTGATTTAGACTGTGGCTCAATTAAAATGATGGTAGTTAAAACGTATTAGTATTTTTGTGAATGTGACCATATTTGTGAATGGACCTTTTATCTCATCTGTCCAAAGGTCTCTGTGGTAAATTGCAGCCTCACTTTTTAATGATTTGATTTCCTCCTTGGACATCTCACATAAAGTCCAGCTCACACGAAGCTTTTACTGGTGAACTCTCAAGTTCACCTTTACTTTCTGGACTTGGTTGTTCTGGTCTCTTAGTAGCCATTCATATCATATTTCTCTTGAATTTGTCATTAATTTTCTTCCTGCAGCCACAGCCAGAGACATTGGCTCCAGTCCTGTGAACCTTAAATTTCAGAATAATCTGTGTAATTGTAGTCATCTTGGGCTGTCACTTTGTTATTCTGTTAAACCTCAATTCAAAACCATGTCTGATTTTTATTGGTTAATTTTCAGTAAATTTTTATTCATTACTTTTGTCAGTTTCAGGTTGTTTCAGTGACACTGTGGGTTTTTCAGTCTTTAACAGAAGATACCAACAACTTTGTCCGCATATGAATGTTGTGCATGAATGGACACGTAAGTGTCCATAAATCCATGAGATGTGTGTGTGTAAAGTTATGTAGTTGATATGTAAGGACGTTGTGTGTGTTTGAGATGAGTGAACTCTGGTCAGGAAGTGCACTAACATGACCTCATCTCTGGATCTGAAAACCCTCTTCTGTCTGAAGAGCCATTAGCAACATGACCAGGCAGAGACGTCTGGATAGAATAAGAGCAGAAAAGATTATGGGAAAAACTGAGAAACACCACAAGAATAGTAAAGAGAAACACTTAAAACACTTAAATCCTCTCACCTATTTTTGTGTCTTTTAAATATTTCACACCTGTCTATGTTTACTTCAATCGTATTTATGTCGGATGTGATATACGACGCTGACGTCAGCAAGGAAGCGAAAAAGTTTCGCAGGCTTTGATTGGAAGTTGGAAGGTGACATAACCGGAAGTTTTGTTCAGCCCCGTCAGGCGCGGGAACACGGAGCTGTATTAGCACAGAAACTGCTGCTGCGTCAGGTCGTTGTTTTAAAGCCAGTAGAGTATTACATCTTCTGTCCGGTCTGAAAATCTGTTGGTAAGATTAATGGTTATTTCTGGTCTGGTTTCTAGGTTACTCGTTTGGGTACTGATACGACTGAAACAGTTAACAAGCTACCAGTGCTCTAGTTAGCAGGTCGGTTTATCTCACAATATCCTGTCTGCTTTTACCTGAGTCAGAAGGAATCATGCAGGCCTTCCTCAAAGGAACAACTAACCAGACCAGCAGAGCCCAGAAGGATAAGGTGACAGCGGGACCCAGTGCTGAGAAGAAGGCGAACGCTGTTCCCTGGGTGGAGAAATAGTAAGTCTGTTATTGCTTCAAAACAATAAGGTGTAGTGACACATGTCAAACTGCAGTGTACCTGTGTCAATACGAGAATTTTACATATACTGTACAGGAGACAGAACGTTTTATTTTCTGGCTGACAAGATGGGCAGGGTGTGTGGCTTTGTGTTTTCTAAAGATCTGTATTCATCTGCGTAGGACTAAATATTATCACTTTTATATTTAGCACTTCTGGATCTTATCTATTGTTCAGTTTCTTTCTTTGTTTCCTAATTCCGCATTCAAAAAGACTGCAACATCTTCTTAGGTTGTGCAAAAAGTGGACAAATAAACCCTAGTGGAGCCCAAGCTTGTTTCTGAGACCAAAATAAAGGAGTTCCCTCCATCAGCTGTCAGTAGTTCAGTAAATGGCTGTCTTGAAAACTGCAAACACTAATCATAGCTATTGAGTAAATTAGTTTCACCTTCTGAGACATGGTTTACTGCTAAATTAAAGTCTTTAAATTGCACATATCTGTTGCAAGCTCTGGTAAACAAAACTTAGCACATTTGGCCGCCGTGGATTAAATTAGGTCCTTTTTAGATTTAACATAAGGTAGCTGGACCGGAGAACAATCTAGTTCCACTGAGTGGATTGCAAAATAAATTAAATGAGTGTAACTAATTAGGTGAATACATATCAATAGGTTTGTTTTGTGTATTTTTCTAACTCCAGCAGACCCAAATGTGTTGATGAGGTGGCCTTCCAGGACGAGGTGGTCGCATTGCTGAAGAAGTCACTGGAAGGAGCAGATGTAAGTGTCAGTCTAGACCAGTGGTGCTCAAAGTCAGTCCTCGAGGGCCGGCATCCTGCATGTTTTAGTTCTCTCCCTGGACGAAATGATGGCTCAATAGAAGACCTAAGAAGAACATTGACATGTTGAAAGGTTGTTGTTACCAGCAGAGAGAACTAAAACATGCAGAATGCCGGCCCTCGAGGACCGACTTTGGGCACTCCTGGTCTAGCGTCTTACTAATTTCAGTCTTGCCAATAAAAATAAAAATCAAGTATACAGTGAACTTTCTTTTTTAAATTAACATTGGCCTATCGATAGCTTTATCATCTTTGCTTTTAGACAAACATGATGAGTTGGGCTGTCGCGATAAACAATAAATCAATTAATCGCAAGATAAATTAAAATGACCTCAGTATTAAACAAGTGCGATAATATAGTTGTTTGTTTTTGTCATCTCTTTCTGTCTACAAAAGAGACAGAATGACAAAAAGCTTCACTCCGGCACCTCTAGTTACTCCTCCTCTCTCCTTTCCTCTGTAACAACTAAACACACAGGGAGCTAAAAGCATTCGTTTTCCCTCCACTTGGACTGAACCCAATACAAGGGACACAACAGCAACAAAAGTGGAACAATTTTCAACTTTCTTGTGTAGCATTGCTAGCTTGCGTGTGCACGTCTGCATGTACAAGCTAGAAATTTCACATGGACAATTTAAACTGTTCACTCTTCTGGATGAGGGCAAGAGACTGTCGCCTCAGCGACTGACAACATGTGCCACTTTGTGACACTGGTCTCTGTGACCAGAGCCTCAGTTACCTGCCAGGCTCCTGATCTAATACCACAGAGCGAAGCATAAAGCCTGGTGAGGAGGAGTGAGCCAGAGAAAAGCTGTTTTAAAAGCTGACCATGACAGCTGCTGTCACCCTTTACCCCCTGCTGTCAACTGGACAGTCTGAATGTGAATAGTGCCGAATGCAAACCCGGTAAACCCCCTTCCTATTTTTTATATTTAAAAAATAGGAAGGCCAGTGCTAAATGTTTTTTCAAAATTAGTTTATTATTCTCTAAGAGGGTGCAATTGCATTGTTATGCATTGTTTATATTATTAGTGGTTTTAAAATAGCAATATTATTGTTTATCGCAATCATTTCTGCGACAATTGCCCAGAGAAATTTGTTATTGTTTACTTATTTAAAAAAATAAAACCCACACATAAGTCACATTTTCAATTACTTTGAACTCCGATGGAGAACCTAAGGTTTCAGGGTCCTCCTCTACTCTGGACGTGCTTGTCTTGTGGGAACCAGTCCTTACTCTCAGTTTCTGTCCCAACTACAATTTGGGACAGAATTAACCGGGCATGATAAATTGATTATATTAAATTAAAAACTTATAATTTGCCACCAAATCCATCAATGTTGACTGAAAACCCACAGTGGTGAAGGGTACATGCCTGAGGATTAGCTTTCATCTTGAAGTCACATGATTCCTGCTTCATTTCAGCTTCCAAACCTTCTCTTCTACGGTCCTCCTGGAACAGGAAAGACATCCACCATCCTAGCTACTGCCAGAGAACTTTATGGGTGACCCATCTGTTTTTTTTGTTGTTGTTTTTTTTTTAAACTCATTGCAGTACCGGAATGTTTTGTTCCGTTGTTTTTATTTTGAACTCATTCCTGTTGTGCCTCCCATCAGGTCAAAGCTGTATCAACAGAGGGTGCTGGAGCTGAATGCTTCGGATGAACGAGGAATCCAGGTCATCAGGGAGAAAGTGAAGAAATTCGCTCAGCTTACTGTGGCTGGGACGCGTCCAGAGTGAGTCTGAACTCCTGCAGAATTTTATCTCTTGTGCTTGATACTTTGTATCAGGCACTTACGTACTTTAATTTGAAGAGTCTGTTACGTTGTGTGTCTATTACAAATAGTATGAAGGTTTTTCATATAAAAAAAGGCTCAAACCCATGACATTTCCAAGAGCTATGATCTTCTGTTTGCAGTGGAAAGCCATGTCCTCCTTTTAAGATCATCATCCTGGACGAGGCAGACTCCATGACAGCTCCAGCCCAAGCTGCTCTCAGGCGGACCATGGAGAAGGAGTCCCGCTCCACCCGCTTTTGCCTCATCTGTAACTACATCAGCAGGTGTGCTGAAGGTCTGAAGGTCAGCCCTCCTCAGGGCTGTGACCTGGCCCACCTGACTCAAATGTGTTCCTCTCTTTATTCCTCAGGATTATTGAGCCTCTTACCTCCAGATGTTCCAAGTTTCGTTTCAAACCTCTGGCCAATCAGATCCAAGAAGAACGTCTGCTGGAAATCTGTGATAAGGAGAAGCTCAAGTACACCAAAGAGGTAGGAGATGAAAGCTGGATTTGTTCTGTGGCCATGAATGAGAGCAATTTTATTGTAATCTATAGGGGGGCCCAGAACATTTTTGGGAACCACTGCGGGGGCCCAGAAGAAAATCTTTGGGAACTGCATGCGGCTCTTTAGTGCTGCCCTAGTGGCTCCCTAGAGATTTTTCAAAAATGTTTGAAAATTGAAAAAGATGGGGGTGGAAAATATATTTTTTGTTTTAATATGGTTTCTGTAGGAGGACAAGCCTGACACAAACATTCTTAACGTTTTAATAAACGTTTTAATAAACTATAAAAATGTGTAGAATAAATATAAAATATCAACATTTCCGTCAAAGATTTGCATCATAGCCTGCGACACACATTTCTTTCAGCTGGGTGGCGTGCCAGGCAGGTGGCTGTTGTAAACAAACCGACCAGTGTGTGGTGGGCCATGGATAGCAAAGGGGAAAAGAGAAAAATAGCCGATGAGAGATTCTACAATTCTCGGACCGAATCATTTGTATTCATTGCCAATGCGGAAGGATTACCTGAATGTTTGCTCTGAAGTGAGAAGTTGACAAATGACAAAAAGCACATATTTTCCGGACTATAGAGTGCACCTTACTGTAAGCCACCCCAACAAATTTTTTTGGGAAAAAAAAACAAACTGGAAAAGTACATGTTAAGCCGCACCAGACTAAAATCCGCATGGTCCAAAGCGTGGGAAAAAAGTAACGGCTTACGGTCCGAAAATACGGTGATGTGGAAAGACATGTCCAGGTAAGGCATGCTACGTTAGCTGCTGCATCAAGATTAAAGTTGGATCTTACATGCTCGATATTGAGAAGCTGTCCAGTGATGCCCGTAAACAGAAGTCACATTAAATGGGTGTTAGCAGAATCACTTTTCGGCACAGCGTTCAACATGACAGCACAAGACTCACTCGGTTTTTTGGCTTTCGTGTTGTTCTCCCTTTGTTTGAAGGACACACCCTTTATTGTACACGAGTGTGTTAAATTAGACAGGTCACGTGATGTGACACACAATAATCCAATAACGATAAAAACAACAACAAATGAGAGCACAAAAACACTCATGTCAACACCCCCACTTGCTCACATTTGGGTAACTTCCACTGACTCTTAATATTTCAACCAAAATACATTCATGATACACCAAACATAGACATTTCATACTTCCTCAACTTAATCTTTGTTGCTGGTTTAGTTGGTACATCTGCAACCATTTCATTAGTTGGACAGTGCTCTAGAAAGACTTTTCCTTCATTTACAACTGATCTGACAAAATGACATTTAATATCAATATGTTTACATCTTTGTCTATACATGGGATTTTTGGCTAAGGATATGGTACCCTGATTGTCCTCATAAATCTTAGCTAAATAATCCAGACCATCCATGTTGAACAACAGTTGTTTGAAGTATAAGCATTCCTGTATAGTAGCAGCTAGTGCCATGTACTCTGTTTCACATGTAGATAGAGCTACTGTAGGCTGTTTTTTGGTCTTCCATGAGATTAACGGACCATCTTTATTTAGACTCATACAGTAACCTGTTGTACTCCTTCGATCGGATACATTACCTGCCCAATTGGCATCACTAAGCTTATATAAGGTTATCACAGGCACCCCTTTTAAAACATAGTTCTTTATCTTGTGTGCCTCTTAGATACCTAAAAACATGCTTTACAGTATTCCACTGCTCTGTGGTTGGGTTTGCAAAGTACTGTGCCAGTTTACTTACTACATAGCTTAAATCTGGTCTTGTACATGTTGACAAATAGATTAAGCTTCCTACTGCCTCCCTGTATTTTCTGACATCACTCATTACTTAAGCATTAACAGCATAGTTAAGTTTCTGCTCACAAGGAGTAGTTCGTGGCTTACAGTCCTGCATGTCAAACTTTTCCAGTATTTTCTTCACATACTTCGACTGTGACATTTTAATACCGTCAGCCTCTTTCACAAAGTCAATGCCAAGAAAATGTGTCAACTTTCCTAAGTCCTTCATCCTAAATTTGGATGCAAGTTTCTCTTTTATATCTTTAAGGATATTCGTATCACTGGCAGCAATAATCAAATCATCGACCCATATAATGATAAACAGTTTCAGTATCATTAATCTTTGTGTAAACACAAGTTTGTTCAAAATTGTGTAAACACAATTTTGAACAAACTTGATTTCACATAGGTAGTCATGCAACATTTTGTTCCAGTTTCTGCCCGACTGTAAGTCCATAAAGAGATTTTTGCAGTTTATACACCAGTCTTTCATTTTCTTGAGATTCCTTCTTGTAGCCCTCTGGTTGTTCAATATAAAGTTCACATTTGATTGGGGCATGTAAATATGCTGTCTTTACATCCATCTGGTGAACAAACATGTTCTCCTGTGCTACCTTTTACTCTGATGCTCGTCATGCTAGCAGTTGGTGAAAAGGTTTCATCATAGTTCATACCTTTCTTTTGACTGAATCCTTTAGCAACATATTTAGCCTTATATTTGTCTGATCCATCACTATTCTTTTTGATTGCATACACCCATTTACCCCCTACTACAGCTTTACCCTCAGGTAGGTTGGTCAGGGAAAAAGCAACATTGTCCTGTAATAACTGCATTTCCTCATCCATTGCTGTAACCCACTCTTTTGCATTCACAGATGTTACAGCTTCTTTGTTGGTTTGAGGTACTCCACTTATCAGTCTGTAACAACAATCAATGTTAGCTATCTGCTCTTCATCATCAATGCTACATACATAGTATGTACATACATACATACATCTACATAATCTGGTTTCTTTCTCTGACAGGGTATCGCCTCTCAGGTTCTTCATGTTTTGTTGTGTGACTGGTACTCGCCATTGGTTCTTTTTCTGTGCTCAGTTTATGGTCAAAAACATTTACTGGATCAGCATCTGAAGTTTTGGTTGCTCTGGGACTAATTCTAATCATATCATCATCATCCAAAGTTACATCAGTCTCATTTTTCTCTCTGGATACAATTTCCACAAGCCTGTGTTTCTGGATTTTCCTGCTGTTTGGATAGTAGATCATATAAGCTGGACTATTCTTGTCATACCCTATAAAAATGCCTTTTTCACACCTTGAATCCAGCTTCCCTTTCTCTCGTTTGTAAGTGTAACAAACACATCCAAACTTGTGCATCCTAGAAATGTTAGACTGTCTGCCCGTCAACATGAAGTAAGGTGTTTGTTTTGTGCGATTATTAAAACATCTGTTTCGCACTACAGCAGCTGTCTGAACTGCATATGGCCATAACAGTTTTGGTAACTGACCATCGATTAACATGCATCTAGCCATGTCAAATAGAGTTCTCCAGTTTCGTTCTGCCATACCATTTTGATGTGGAGAATATGGTGCGGAGGTCTCGTGTCTGATACTATTCCTGCTCAATAATGCCTGATACTCTTTTCCTGTGAATTCTGTACCATTATCTGACCTCATACATTTAATCTTTCCACGTGGAGTCATGTCAGCAATAAACTTTTCAGTAGCTTGTACTGTATCACTCTTGTTTTTCAAAAAATATACAAAGACTGCACTGGAATAATCATCTGTGAAGGATAATGCATATCTGTGACCATCTTTGGACATTGGGTCTATAGGTCCTGCTAAATCTGTGTGGACCATTGCTAGTGGTTCTTTAGCTCTTGCATCTGGCTCCTTGTTCCTAGTTTGAACAAATTTTCCTTTTGTGCAGACTTCACAATATGGCATTGGTTCACCACTCCCTTTAATTTCCATGCCATGAACAACATTTTCTAGCTTCAGTACATCTCTGTAATTGCAATGTCCAAGAATCTCATGCCAACCTTGTAAGTCAACATTTTTTACACTGATCACCATATTTATTGTCCATCGTTTGTAAGTAATACAATTTGTTACATACGTGAATGGGGAACTTGGTATCGTCTCTCAGAAGAACGTTCTTTCCTTCTTTGAAGATCACCTTTGCTCCACTGGATGTTGCAGCTTTCACTGAGAAGATGTCTTGCAGATATGAAGGGATGTACAATGCGTTCCTCAGCACTGTTTTAAGACGTCGACCTCTGTTGTCGATCAAACACACTTCCGCGTCTCCTCGTTGCTTAGCAACCCCAAAACACCTGGATCCATCAGCCAATTCCATGCAGTGCGTCTCGGCCTGGAAACTTTCATCAAGCTTCCGAAACTTCCCGATGTCGGTGGTTATATGCGACGTCGCACCAGCGTCCACCACCAGACCGCTCCTCTTGATGTCGTCCACTCGCGTGTCAGCGTCGCTAACCCGGAAAGCAAACTCTTTGTCGCCGCCCGTCTCTTCGGCTACTTTCCATGCGTTGTCCCGTTGTTTTCTCCGTCTGCAGGTTGCGTTGCTGTGACTGTTATTCTTACAGTAACTGCACCACTGCTTCCGCTGGCAGGTTCTGCTTATGTGGCCTTTCATCCCACATTTAAAGCACACGATCTCAGAACTTCCTGCTCCAAAGATCATTTGCACCTCTTGGTGTGCATTCCGTGCCAGAATGTGCTTTAGCTTTCACCACATTGTCCTCAGATACTGTGGCACGCATATTTTCAATGTCTTCAAAACATCTGAGTTTAGTCTAAACTCTGCAAAAGTTAACTTATCACCATCTTCGCTTTGAGTAATATAAATAGCAAATGGCTTAAATGTCCCTGGAAGTCCTTTCAGGACCATGGCGATCAGAAGTCCGTCGCTCAGCTCCTCACCTGCATTCCTCAAAGCGGTGATCGCAGTCTCAGCTCTGATGATGTGCTCGGTAACAGACTCACTGGGTGATTTCTGCAGTGAAGTCAGCTCAGTATACAAATTAATCACTCTGGGCTTTCCTTTGCCGGCGTAATGGGCCCGCAGGATTCCAAGTGCCGCACATCCATCGTCTGCCGCATCATGCATGATAAGTGATAGACTCTTGTCATCCAAAAACTGAATGAACTCGGCATAAACCTCAGCATTTTTCTTCGCGTCTTCCTCTTCATCGTCATCATTGGAGGGGCTTGTCAAAATTGTCTGTTTTAACCCTTGCAATCGAAAATGTCCTAAAAACTTTGTTTCCCATAGTTCGTCATTTTTCTCGTTTCCATCAAAGAGAAGTCTTGACCAGCGGCTGTGTGCCATGTCTTTTTCTCTTCTGTTCATTTTCCTTGTTTACTTACACAGCAGGTGTTCACTGTCTGTCGGGACATTCACCCATTTCTACATTGATTCTGGGCCCATAACCTGTTAGCAGAATCACTTTTCGGCACAGCGTTCAACGTGACAACACGAGACTCACTCGGTTTTGGCTTTTGTGTTGTTCTCCCTTTGTTTGAAGGACACACCCTTTATTGTACACAAGTGTGTTAAATTAGAGAGGTCACGTGATGCGACACACAATAATCCAATAACGATAAAACAACAACAAATGAGAGCACAAAAACATTCATAATGTCAACAATGGGTAAGAACACAATCCTTTCATAGGCACATATTCAGTAATAAAGTGGTTATTTTTATAAATTGATTAGTGAGTTTTGTTAGTATATAGTTAGAATGACACTTAGCGATATTAGTGTGTTTAACATCCTCAGGTCCAAGGATGGCTGCATTGGTTGTGTGTCAAAAGAGAAGAGGATGCTGCTATGAGGTCTCTCTTGTAAATAAAGATCAAAAAATGAGAAATAAAAAAAACTCTTCTAATGCTGTCTGGTTTGTGCAAACCTCAAATGTTGATTTTGTGCTCTTATGCTGTGAGAGTAGACCAACTCTTATCTGACTTCTCCCTTGTTTGATAGAGACCTAAACTTCCCAAAGTTTTTCTACTTGCATGCTTCTGTCTCTTGATCGCAGCTGTTGTAAATAAGAAGATGTTGTGTAACCGCAATAACTGTGCCATGGAAATATGTGATTGTGTGTTGGGAAACAATTTGGTGATTTAATGTATGAAGTGATATAAAATGAACATCATGAGTAAATTTAATATTGAATGTACATCAAGACCTTCTCTCTCTTTTTTAACATGGCTTTGCGTGGCGTGGCGTAGAGCATTGCAGCGTTGGTGCAACTGTCTGAGGGGGATCTGAGGAAAGCCATCACGTTTCTTCAGAGCGCAGCGCGTCTCAACGCTGACAAGGAAATCACTGACCAAGCTATAATTGAGATTGCTGGGGTGAGTCATGGGTGAGAAATGGACACCTTCATCAGCTGTAATTTAAACATTGTGTATGATTGAAACATGATGGAATGGTTCCTATCACTTTTATAGGTCGTCCCTTCCAAAATGATTGATAATTTGCTCCAAATCTGCTTCAGAGGAACGTTTGAGAAACTAGAGGTTGCAGTGAGGGTAAGTTATTGCTTTCTCATCACTTTTGTATCCTAAACACTATGCCTTGTTGACACAGACAAGTGCTTCAGTTATTTGACATGAGCAAACCAGAATGTTTTTTTCTTCAACAGAACATTAGGTTCTATTGTTTGGTTTTGTTCTGCTGTCTTGCTGTAATGCACTTGCTTTGTGTTTCCTCTTCTGTGTCAAATTTCCCTATTAGAACATGGTGAACGAAGGATATGCAGCCACTCAGATCCTGAGTCAGCTCCATTACTGCATCTTGGAAAAGGACATTACTGACAGGCAAAAGTCAGCCATCTTTGAAAAGATGGCGGTGAGTGTCTTCTGTTGATTTATTTAGTTCAGTTTGAAATAAAGATGAGAACTCCTTTATGGGGCTGAAACAATTCCTCGAGTGATTCAAGAACAGTACCTCGATTATTAAAATTCCTCTTTGAAAATTTATCTGCCTCGAAGCTTCGTTAATTTATGTTTTATTATTTAATGCACCGTGTTCCGGCCGGGTTATTACTTGTGTTGCGCAGCACTCTCACTTCCACCTGAGTTGTTGATGAAAGCTAAGTGTTGGCAGCATAACGTCCAGTTTTCAAGTTTGACCTGGGAAGATTCGATTGATTCATGATAATGTCCGGGTCTTTGTCATTTTTCGGGGGACCAATAAGCATCCAAAAAATGACTGATGCGATGTCTGGAGTACGGCAGGTTTTCTCCTCCCGGAGCTGCTAAACTGTCATGACTGTACAATAAATTTAATTTCCGCTGGATTTATTGGTCTGTTTGCTCTGTTCCAGGTTGTAGGAAAGTGCCTTACTGATGGTGCAGATGAATACCTGCAGATGCTGAGTTTGTGTTCAGTGATAATGCAGCAGGCTGGTCAGAGCTAAAACTCTGCTGAACAACTTCTCCATACAGAAGGAAAAGTGTCACCTTGTTCCAAGGACCAACAGCTGAAGTTCCCTAGTTCTGAGTCAGTGTTTCACATATTGGGCCAGCTTTGCTAGACGGTTTCTCTCTTCTTAAGGATGTTCAGTTCAGACACATAACTGCTGTCCAAAATATTGTCATATTTTTGGAATTTAATAAATCATGTTTTTTTTGTATGTCATGTCCTCACTTTCTTTACATTTTCTAATTTTCTGAGATTAATTTTCCGCTAAAGTAAGGGAGTATTCCACAGTTTTGAGTAGGGACTTCATTTAATCATCCTGAGTTCAAACTAAGCTTAAGTCTAGAAGTCTAGACTGAAATTAAATAAAATAATAAAAACAGAAAAAAAATTCAATATTTGTTTTTTTGTTTGTTTTTGTTGTTTTATTTTTACATTGGGATACCTCAGATTGAGTTACTTGTTAAACGCACCATATACAGACTAGTAAAACTTCTACTAAATCATTCACCACTTATCAAATTCTTTCAGAAATAGTTTGAAAAACTTTGTAAAGCAGAAACAGGGATTCTCATCAGGTAATTGCTCTCTTGGGAATTATGTGACTTTTTTAAACAAAACCACTGTTACACTTTGGATTAGTTTGTCAATTTAAAATGAAGTTTAATGAAAATTTCAAAATAAAAACTTCCCCATTTTTAATATAAGGTTATTGCTGTTTTGGGTATTTTATAACTGATTTAACCCAATCACTGTTACTCCTGGAATTAGTTTGGACATTTAAAATGAAGCTTACTGAAAATTTCAAAATAAAATCCTTAATATTCCTCTCTGGCCAGTGCACTGCCATATGCAGTGCAATAATATTAGCTTGCATTATGTTTTTCTCTCAGGTTAGGGAACTGTTGCACAGGCCCTGAAGCCTGTGCAAGACGGCTTCAGGGCCTAAAGAGGAGGCTTCAGGGCCTACAGAAGAGGTCTCAGCTGAATGTCAGAACTACAACATGGCAGAACTGTCAGTTACTACAGAGGAGGAATGAGCTGGCCATTAGAACTACTTTTGTTTTGGGCATTATATAACTGATTTAACCCAATAAGTCTTGCACGTGAGATTAGTTTGGCAATTTAAAATGAAGTTTAGTGAAAATTTCAAAGTGAAAGTCTTGACAATTTTTACATCAGCTTATTGCTGTTTTTGGCATTTTATAACTGATTTAACCCATTCACTGTTACTCATGGGATTAGTTTGGACATTTAAAATTAAGCTTACTACATTTCAAAATAAAAGCCTTAAGATCCCTCTCTGGTTACTGCATCACCATAGGCAGTGCAATAATATTAGCTTGCATTATCTTTTTCTCTCAGGTTTACCTTTTTCTCAAGGTCATCAGGTTAATGACCTTTTTCTCTCAGGTCATTATCTTTTTCTCTCAGCCTTTTACCTTTAATAAGGTATTAGCTATTTCTCTTACTTACTAAAAAATATCAAGGCTCTTATTTTGAAATTCTAATTAAGCTTAATTTTAAATTGCCACACTAATCCCATGTGTAGCAATGGTTGGTTAAAATCAGTAAAAAATGCCCAAAGCACAATAATTCTAAAGACCAGCACATTCCTCCTCTGTAGTAACTGACAGTTCCGCCATATTTGTAGTTTTTACATTCACCTCTGACCTCTTCTGTAGGCACTGAGTGTTCCGCCATGTTGTAGTACTAACCTTCAGTCGTTGTAGTTCTAAAGAGCAGCTCAACTCTTTCATGTGTTGTGTGTGTGTGAAACAGAAAGGTGGAGAAAGATTGCTATCAGTTTTAATGAAAAAAGCAGTCCGAACAACTCCTTCCCGTTCGGGAATCGTGATACCTATTCGAAAACCGTTTGAAGCATATGAGAGGGCTATTTGTCTCCAATAGTACCGCGATTCATATCTGCATGAATCGCACAGTAATTACAGCAATTAGAGAAAAATGGTGTGCACTGAGGTCTGAAATTTTCCATAAAAGTATGAAAATGAATAACTGAGAGCATCAGTTACCCTGGCGCATGATTTCGCTCTGAAGCACCGTGATAGAAAACCGTAAGCCCTAGCAAAATTTCAAAAACATTTTCCCGGAGCAGGCACTCATATCGATGTCATGACTGAGTTTGATACCGATATGGCAATATTTGTGGGCGTGATGGCAATTTCAAAATTGTTTTGGGGTCAAAAATCCACTTCATTCATTCAATAAAAGTAATAGCACCCCTCCCGGTGCCGAGCCGCACGTTTTGATACCACTTTTGTGGGTGGGCACGCATTTACTGAGCAGAGATAACAGGCCGAGGCTGTGCTGTGCAAGACAGTTCCCTAACCTGAGAGAAAAAGATAATGTAAGCTAATATTATAATATTATTGCATTAGCCAGAGGGATCTTAAGGCTTTTATTTTGAAATTTTCAGTAAGCCTCATTTTAAATGTCCAAACTAATCCCATGAGTAAGAGTGATTGGGTTTAATCAGTTATAAAATGTTCAAAACAGCAATAACCTGATGTAAAAATGATCAAGTCTTTTATTTTGAAATTCTCATTAAGCTTAATTTAAAAATGCCACACTAATCCTTTGTGTAACAATGGTTTGTTGAAATCAGTTATAAAATGCCCAAAACACAAGTAGTTCTAAAGGTCAGCTCAGTCCTCAGAGTTCTGTCTCAGTTAAAACTACAGTGATGCATTTTTGTAGTCCTAATCAGCTACTGGCTCTGCTGTGTTCTGTTGCTATGGTAATGGATCCTTTGCCAGCTGTGAATCAAACAGGGGGAGACAGAATTCTATCAGTTTGAGGTAGCCATTTTGACAAAAAAAAGCAGTAGCCAGGGAGGGATCTTAAGGCTTTTATTTTGAAATTTTCAGTAAGCCTGATTTTAAATATCCAATCAATGCAAAAAAATTACAAAAAAAAAATTACAAGAATGTTGACTAACATGGAGTTGCACCAATCAGTATGTTAAAATGAGTGCATACGCTAAAATTAGCCAAAATGCTGATGTAAGCCTAAATGCTATCAATATTATTATATAATAATATTATCTCAATAATATTAAACAATATTTCATTTTCTATGAAATCAAAATATTTTTAAATGTATACATTTGTGACTATGGTCACTTATAATGGTAAATTAATGCACTTAATAATAGTGACAAAAATTTTAAATAAAAAAACCCCACAAACAACAGTTGAGTTTAAATATATATATTGAACTTGTGTTACAGATTTCTACAAACTTTTTACAGGTGAAGTTTACAATTTACAAAAATTAAAATTTTTAAAGAATACAATAAATTTGATTGAAAATTTGATGCCTCTGCAATGAAAAATTTTGCCTTCTTTTTTTTTGTTTTACGTGTGTCTTGTCTGGCCATATGGCACTCAGGATTGTTATCTGAGTATCAAGGCGAGGCCCAACAGATTTACTTTCACAAGCGAAACATGGCTTTTGCCATGATGATCCACTTGTTATAAACATCAAACTATTATACATATTTGAAAAAGTATTTGAAACTATATAAAATTACTTTATCTCTCTTCTGAAGCTACGTGATTTGACTAACTTCTGTTTTCAAACATGAAATCTAATGTGACATATTGCATCCTCTACAGCATACATGAAACTATTTTACATATGTATATATGTAAAATATATACATATATACATATATATTAAAAACTATTTAAAACTATAAAATGAAATAGCGACAGTTCTTCTCCAACGCTCTTTGATTTGGCCAACTTGTACTTAGGCATCCAGTCTGGTGTTACACATCAGACTCTGTAGTAAAAAAAAGAGACAAAAACTAATTAAGATACATGACGTTTTTAAACATCTATTTGATTTATGAATGAACAAAGTAAAAATTAAACTTTGTTTAAACGAAGGTTTCAGAATGATTAACAGACATAAATACCAATGTGACCCAAGAAAAAAGGGCATATATCCACTGGATTCCTCCTATCAAACCTAGATATACAACATCATCAATCTCAAGTTAATAAACCAAATTAGCAGATAAATTAGTCTTAATTTGTTATGTACTTACCTGGTCAGATTGCACCACCTGGCACATCTAAAGAAACAAGTACTCCATCTTTTCCTCAGATTGTGTGAGGCCCAAGTCCATGAGGTAGGGTATGATGTCCTGGACTAAAAACCCACAAGTAATTCCATCAATAGACAGCTATTATCAACAATAACGAAAAAAGTAACTATTTTTAAGGTTGCTACAATTTAAATACATTCGCTACATCTCATAGGCCGAACCTCCAGATCTTGTTTCCTCTCTCTCTTCTTGGCATACTCCAAGGATCGTTTCGCGTGGAACAACCTGCAAAAAAACCCTGCAAAACAACCTGCAAAAGCAGACTAAAACTGGGAGAAAAAAGGGTGGTTTGGTGGTTTTAATTCCACCAAAACCAAACAAATTCTGACCATGTGGAGGGAGTCCAACAGGACAAAAGTGAGCTTAATTTTTGTCCTCCTAGTGAAGTGAAGATAAGGTAACCACTAGGGGGCTGCAGCAGTAAAAAGTGCAGCGTGATTGGGGAGAGATGAAACAAGGAGAGCTTTAATTGAATAAAGTAAACGGTGAAGAATGAAAAAGGAGTTCTGCAAAAAATTTAGACTTATTTGAAGGGTAAGTTATTCTAACTGGATTAGAAAAATATGGAAAACTCTGCGCCACATTGTATTTCAAAATAGAACAGAATATGTGTGTAGCAACTGATTGTTTTATCTACTGCTCACTAGTGCAATATTTCCAGCAACTACTCTGACTGAAAACCGTTAAGTGTTTCAAGATCAGCCACCTTCGTATTCGCAAAGGTCAAACTTTCATGTGCACGTACAAAATCTGCTTATGAAGCCTCCTTTCTACGAAACTAAAGTATTGAAAAGATTCACAAAGTGTACAAGAATATTTTTATGCCTCCAACAAAATCAAACGCTCTCAACAACAACAAAGAAAAATGACCCACACTGCTTTCTGCATGTACGAAAGAAAACAGTCAGATAAAGTGACATTAAAAATTACGTGAGATTTAACATTTTCTCCAAAAAGAATTTTATGTAATAAATTCAGGGTTAAGATATACAGTGTTGAAAAAGTAATCATACCCCTTGAACTGTTCCATATTGTTACATTACAACCACAAATATTTCATCGGACTGAAATATGAAAGACCCAAGACGAAGACCCGTGAGTGAGACTGTTTGATTCAGTGTTCCCTCACTTGGACGCAGGTCACACACCCTACCCTGCCTTTGTTCAAAAAGGTGGATAGGGGTGTGATGCCTCCCTGGCAAGGTGTATTTAGGGGTCCTGGAGAGGAGGGTCTGTAGGATACTCAAAAGTAGGACTCAAGAAGAGCAGTGTGGTTTTTGCCCTGGTCATGGAACACTGGACCAGCTCTACACCCTCAGCTGCAGGGTCCTGGAGGGTGCATCGGAGTTCACCCAACTGGTCTGCAGTCTTTTGTGGACTTGGAGAAAGAGTTCGGCCGTGTCCCTCTGGGAACCCTGCAGTTGTTCTCCTGGAGTATGGGTTACCGGTATCAAGAGTCTGGTCTGCATTGCCAGCAGAGTTGGGCTTGTTTCCTTGGCGGAGTCCAACTCAGCAGAAATTATAAGCATAAACCAACCCAACTTACTGCCAGCAATGCAGACCAGACTAGCACAGAAACCTTACAGCCCGTATCAAAAAACCCTGGATGCCATACTCCCGGAGAACTCCCAGCAAGGTTCCCAGAGGGACACTGTCAAATGCCTTCTCCAAGTCCACAAAACACATGTAGATTGTTTGGACAAACTCCCATGCATTCTCCAGGACCTTACAGACCCTCCTTTCCAGGACCCCAGAATAGACTCTACCAGGGAGGCTTAAAAATATACATTATTGAATGAATTTTTTGCAAATAAACTGTAAAGTATGCATTACTTAGTATATACCTGCAAAAATCAACAGTATATTATACACTTGTTCTCTCCACTGTATTTCTACATTTGTGGTTGTAATATAATAAAATATGGAAAACTTAAAGGAACATGATTACTTTTGCAAGCCACTGTAGATGCAATTTATATTGAACCCATCACACAGTATATAGGATTGTGGTAGCTGTAATAAGCCTGCAAGACACTCGATTGGACACAGAATTCTGTATGGGAAATATAAATGTGATCAAGGAGAGTATGTTTTTCTGTGGTTGGATCAGAGATAAGTTGCATAAACCCTTTGGCTCTAAACAACTCATTGATGGCTTTTTTGACAGAAGGAATAAGGTCCTCATTAAAGTCTCCTAATATGACAATGGGCTGGATATCCATTGAATTCAGGCCATCCAAGAGGTTTTGCAGATTTCTTAAAAATGTTCCAAAATCATAACTTGGTGGCCTGTAAACTGTCGCGATGACTGATTGAGGTGTCCACTTTAACAACGTTAAATTCAAGATCTGTAACCTTGTGAAAGAATCTTCGTTCCTGCGGTTGGAGAAGACTCCGGCAGTAAGTCGCTACTCCCCCACCCTCTTTGGTAGCAATGTCGACTCTGTTCAAGTAGGAGACATGTCTGTTCCGTGAAAAGACAGAATAGCCCTCCATTTGGCAAGAAGCTGGAATAGAAGATCCAAACAAATGAGTCTCCGTAAGGCAGATATCTGCCAACATAAGTTCATGACGTGGTTTCAAGTCCTCAGAGAGACAGACAAGACCTTCGACATTGTGGTGGACAATTGTTAATGTTGCACCCTGATGACCTGACTGAAAATGCAAGAGTGGTCTGGTGTGCAAAAATTATGCTGGTCTCATTGATTCCATAGATGCTCTGATATTTTCATCTGCGTAGATCATACTTTCATCAAAATCAATGATTTTAAGTCCTTCCAGGGAAGCTGTGCGACTGAGGGCCACATATGCCATTCCAGGTTCAAAAATACGCCTCAAGAAAATGACCGCAAACTTCATGGTCATCCCTTGAACTTTGTTTGCTGTACATCCAAAGGCTAACATAGTTGGAAATTGCCGTCGTACCACTCTCTTTACGCTACTCTCTTCCTCAAATCTCTCAATGTAAACAAAGCCGTTTTTGTTTACCCTGAATCTTTTTGTGTGTTACGGCTGCAGTGGGTCTCTGCCCTTTTTTCTTGTAGGGTCTGGAGGCAGGCCTTCTGCAGGTGTTATGGTTTGCCCTGATTAGGTGCTCTGGTGCTTTAAAAGCTTTTATGCATGCAGCAAAGGGAGGCTTTTTTCCTCTCCCTCCTCAGAACTTCATTTGGTTTGGTTTGTATTTATTGATTGGGTTTTGTTAGGTTTGTTTTTGCATTTTGCTTTGGTTGGTTATAGGTTTTGCACTAATCTATTTTGGTTTCTCACTTCAGGTACTCTTTTTCAGGTTGTGTTTCTTCAGTATAATTTAATAAATTAAGTTTTCATTTAATCTGAAAATCCTTGTGTGGTCTCCTTTAATGTTACACCACCAAACGAGCCTGGTGGACGTAACATTGTGTGTCCAGCTAGGGGATTGCCCAATTTAAGCCCAATTAACTTTACACTAGTCTTTCCATCTTTGGTACTGGTGACAATATCTGCAATGGTGCAAATGTTCCATTCACAAGACAGTCCTCTAAATCCAAGTTTCTTATAATCATTACCCTAAAACCCACACCAGCCTGTATGTTAGACAAGTCTCATTTGGTGCCCGCTATGCAACAGCCCAGGTTAATCATGTTTCCTGTCTTTGTAACTCTTTTGTAGTCCTCTGCCTGGATATCAACTGTTACTGCACCAAAGAGGCCACAACTGCTGCGTTATGGGTGTCCACCTGTTTGTTGCAAAAATTTGTAGGACAACCATTGGACACTCTTTGGGGTCAGTAAAAGTTTGGATCAAAAGAGTCTTGTCATCGTCACTGAGCAAATCCGCTTTACCTTTGACTCTAATCCGATTCAGGAGCTCTGAATCGGATTAGTCATCTAATCTTTCTGTCATCTTTCTGCCGCATAATTTCCGTAAGGCTGATCATCTGGAAATTCTCATTCCAGATATCAAGCACGCCATCCTCGGCGACACAAAGAGGTTTTGCTCGTCCAAGGGGAGGAAGTTGGAAGAAGTCTCCCACAGCCAGAATAGAGACCCCACCCATGAACCTGTTCCCCTTGATTTGATGAAATCTCCAGTGAACATATGCAAGTAGGTCTTTGGAGACCATGGAGATTTCGTCAATGATTAAGATCTCCACACTCGAAAGAACTGCTCTCATTTCCAAGTCCCTTGTACGGTGGTTTTAAACTTTTGGGTAGTTTCAAGATGGAATGTAAAGTCTTCCCAGATATGTTGTACGCTGCAGTACCAGTAAAAGCTGTGAGGAGCACAGTGGGCTTGGACATGTCACCAATATCAAGAAGTCTTGGAAGCTGGCGCAAGAGCTTGGTTGCCTCCTGGTAAACACATTTGATGACATGAGATTTACCACAACCAGCTCCTCCCGTCAAGAAATAAAAGAATGGTTCTGGGTTGTCACCCCAGACGCGATTCAGACACCAATTGCGAATGACGTAAAACACAGACGCTTGAGTCTCATTTAAACTCCTGTACATTGGTCTGACGAAATCAGGGTTCAATTTTTTGGCATATCTCAAGTATTGACATCAATTTCGTAATCTGGAATAGGGTCTTGTTCTTCTTCTTCCATTGGTGGTTGCTCAGCAGCACATTCTAAGCCACTTGTGTCAAACTCAAGGCCCATGGGCCACATGTGGCTTGCCACGTCATTTTATGGGGCCGTCCCCCCCTACCACCACTGTTTTATAGGCCCATGATTGACTTAAAATAAGTTTTGAGCACGAATTGACTACAAACTACATCTCCCAAAATGCATTCCGATTACCAGCCAACATTACGGTTTCTCTCCACTAGAGTGCAGCAGAGTCACCTCAAGCTCATTATTAATTTTCCCAGCAAATAAAACTGAGACATCGACAAGCTAACATCAAAATCTCTAAGAAAAGAAAAATTGATTTACAAGGAAGACTGTTTCATGAACGATGGGAAAACGAATACCTGTTTGTACTTCAAGGTGAAAAACCAGTATGTATTTTGTGTTCTGGGACCGTGTCCGTCGTGAAAGAATACAATATACGTCGGCATTTTGAAACCAAACACTGAGCTAAGTACCCCAAATTTAGCCTTCAAGAAGAACAAAGGAAAACCCTTGTCTGAACTGTCCGATCCGAAATGGCTGTGTGACTTTGCAATGTTAGTGACGTCACCGAGCATCTTGCTCAACTAAATCAGAAACTACAAGGACGTAAACAAATCATCACACAGATTTCCGACATAATCACAGCTTTCCAGCGCAAACTCGACCTATGGAAGTGCCAGGTGGTACAAAACAATCTCGTTCGCTTTCCTGCTTGTCAGATCATCTCGGCCTCAGCTCCCGGTGCTTTTTCATTTGCTCGGTTAACTACCGAACTAACTGTTAAACGAGTTTGATCTGCGCTTTTCTGACTTTAAATCGCAGCACTCTTGATTTCGACATCTTTACCAATCCTTTCAAATCATCACACAGATGTCCGACACCGCCGATGTCTGCAGTGCGCCCCACCACCTTCAGATGGAGTTAATTGAGCTTCAAAGCGACAGTGGCCCGAGAGCGAAGTTCCGTGATGATTTAATTGAGGACTACCGCCCCCTCATTTGATGCCAGGGCTTCGACTCTATGCAGCTCGTGTTTTGTCCATGTTTGGTAGCACCTATCTTTGCGAACAGATGTTTTCAATAATTAATTTAAACAAGACCAAACACAGATCGCGCATTACTGACGAAAACCTGCACACCGTTTTGCGGATTGCCACAGCACAAGAACTAAAACCAGACATCGACGAATTGACCAAGGGAAAACGGTGCCAGACATCCGGCCATAAAACATCGGTAAGCACGAACTGAATTAAAATAGAATGAATGTAAAACCAATACTAAGTATATTAGAATATGCATATAGTTTATTGATTTTGCTTGTGTTTTGTTTTCTGTTTATTTACAGAACAGGACCGATGAATGAGGATGTGTGTGAGTTGGTGTCAGGGTGAAGAGGGATCAGTTTTGCGTTCAAGGACAGGCAACATCAGCTAAATGTTTTGTTCTTATGTGAAAATACATGTTGGTTGTATAATAACAAAAAAGTTTTGTGAATGAAGTTGAGTTAATATCAAAACTCGTTTTTATTATTTGCTTGCTTACCTTTAAACACTGATTTAAGTATTGTAATTTTTAAACTGAGCAGTAACTTTACATCCATGTAAACTCAAATGTAATATTTAAAACTTGAATACATAAAATGAGTTATTTGACCATATGAGGTGTTTAATTTATTTTTAACATTGTATTTTCATACATTTATGCTCGGGGTGCCCAAGGCTAGTTTTGCAGACCTACCACTCTGCAACTTTAGATACGTTCCTGGATCATTGACTCATCACTAGGCCTCTTCAGAACTGAGTTGCTGCTAATAAGGGAAGTCAACCTTTAGTCTGGGATGTGTTTGCAGAGATGCATCTAAAAGTTGCAGTCTGGAGGCCTGCACTTGGGTACTCCTGATTTATACCATCAATGTGGCCCGTTGAGGGTGGCCAATATGCTGAAGTGGCCCTTGGTGAAATTGAGTTTGACGCCCCTGTTCTAATTTGTTTGCCATATAGAACGCGGTATTCTGACGCCAATTCTGCAAGGCACATGTGTTCGAATTCTAACATTTCTGGTCTGTTGAGATATTTTTCTGGCAATCCTGTCATCCACACATTCTCCTCATCTGGGGACATGTTCATGAGATTACTCATCGGAAGGCTCATTTTCACACCGTCTTCATCTGTTTGAAGAAAAAGGACAGTACGTGAGGACTTTTTGAGAGGTAGGCTGCAAGTGCACGCAACTGATTCTTGAGCACTAACCTCTTTCTGTTTTGAATAAGCCTGCATGATCTTTTTCATCTCATCGCATTGGCTAACGTTGGTCGTCTTTAAATCATCAACAACAGGCTCGAGGAACTGCACCATTTCATGCTCTGCTTTGGCTATGTAGGACATCATGTACTCAAGCAGCTATACTCATCAGGCACATACTGAATGTCCATGTTGGCATTCCACGCACGCAAGAGATCAGGGTTGTACCCATTCATCCAGCTGTCTTTAGGATCACGTTTCATCATTCCCACCATTCCAGAAGTGAGAGCATCAACATGGCCAATGTATTCTACTTTGGTCATGTTACAAGCCTGGAGTAACTCTGCCAAATCTCTGAAAGGTGATTTGTCATCCTTCAGTAAATCCCTAATTGGTTTCAATTTCTTCTTAGCCTCTCTTTGTAGGTTTGACACGAATGGTGATATGGATTTTTTGGACTTTCGCCGACCTTTTTGCTTACTTTGCTTTGGTTTTTCGTCATCAATTTCCAGATCAAAGTCAATTACTGGGACGGTGATTTTGGTGCGGTCCATTGGTAGTTTGGGGAATCCAAATCTGCATTCAACATTACCTTTTCTGCGTGATTTTGAGTTCTTTTTGCTGTGCATTTGAACCTCTGTTACAATTTTGTGGAGCTCTGGATCTCTGATTTCATCAGGCAACTGACAGGATATGTAAAGATCAATGAACTTTATGACTTCATCACAACATGCGGGGTCTTCCATTTCAGGTGCATCTTTAATCCATATCACAGCATGCATATGGGGTGAACCCCTGGCCTGAAATTCGACATGATAAAAGTAATCCTCAACTTGTCCAATGGGCTGTGCAGTGGAAGGAATGAGGTCTTTTAACAGTGCATCCAGTCTTTTTTCAAACATGCGCAAGACGGTGACAGGGTTGCTCCTAAAAATGTCACACTTCGCATTCCAGTCAAGCTCAGAAAAACTTACCTGCTCTCCATGTTGAGCTTTGATCACCTCAATGACTTCTGGCCATCTCATTTCTGCAGCAGAGAACGTGCAAAAGAAAGTGGGCTTTCCAAGTTGCCTCACCATGGCATGCAAATCACGTAATCCTTTTCCCCCAATAAGCAGGAGTTCCTCTTAAAGGTTGCATGAAACGTGTGGCCTCTTTATTCTGGATTAATTTTTCCAACTCCTCTTTGTCCTGTAGCATTTTGCTGGAAATATTTTTTCCATCTTTGGTGCTTGGTTTCCCATTTCTTGTCTGAATGGACATACTATCATTGGCCATATTAGTTTGTAACAAACTGAGCAAAGAAAAGGTAACTCTGGTCTTTTGCAAACCGAGTACCTATTGAGAACAGCCGTACATTGAAATACTACTTGGTGAAAGTGCAACACGGTGGGATTAATCTGTATTTACTCCAGTTGGGAAATGTACAGGATAAGCTTTGGTTTCAAGTCTCGGAACACTGAAGAAGGAGATGGGCTTATTCCCCTGGGCTGGCGTAATGCTGAAAATTCCTTCTCCATATGACAATATTTCCTGTGTCAACTGCTCTATGTATTGCCCTTTGCTGTCCCTTGGGCAAGGAAACAATTTTTGCAAAAGGTAGAATTTTTGCAATTAATTGCCTTTCAAGTACATTCAATTCCGCAAGCTCTATGGGAACAGGAGCTAAATGAAGGTTATTGGCAGCAGCAATGGATGGCATCTTTCCTCTACTTAAATGGCTGTCACATGTGTAGCACATCCACTCTCCCATCCTCTCTTCGGGTACAGAACATGGGGTTGAGCAAGCAGATCCACACACATGAACATACGTACTTGTTGGACAATCAGCTACTATACGCATATTCTTTGTATAGTTATCTCGTTTACAGTGCTTTACTTGATTGGGGAAAAGAGCTCTGTGACACACGGTGCAAACATATGTGGGTCCGTTTTGAATGTTCCTATAAAAGTTTTTTTATTGCAGCTTTCATTTCGTCACTCATCAGAGAGCGTGGAGTTTCAAGGTGGAAGCCTACATTTCTTCTGTACTTCCTTCTAATTTGCAAAGCATGATGCAGAGTGTCAAATTTGTGGAAATTGCTTGTCCTGACAGACTGCCTCTTCTGTTAACAGCACATTTTTTATTATGTTTGACCCGATAACCAGGTTCACCATGATACTTCACCTTCATATATTCACACATATTTTTTTGTGTTAGCTTCTCAAGACTGGATTGTTTTTGAATCGATTCCTGATGTATGATTTTTGTCTGCTTCTAAAGACCGGATCATCTCTGAATCCGGTCTTTAGAAGACCGGATATGGCTTATATACTCAGCCATATACATGGCTGAGTATATAAGCCATGTATATGGTAGATAGTAGGAAGGAGTTACCTGGCAGCTCCCATCCCGGACATGGTCCTCCAGTGGCACGGAAGAGGACTCGGCGGGGGCGTCCATTGGGGGGACCGGACTCCGTGCCTGGCGACGAGCTGGCGTGGTGGTCTCTCTTGGCGCTCCCTCCATCTATAAATCAATAGAAGCTATCAACTTGGTGCAAAGTGAACATATACATTTCATTATCTTAAAGTCATATATTTTCTGAAACAGTGTCACACCTGCCGCTCCACTGGATTCAGCTCGGAGGGATCAGAAATTGGACGACGCCTCGGACTCACCTTCTATTCAAAAAATAGAAAGAATTATATAATTGTTAAAACTAACTATTGCACACCAAATTCAAATGATTATTTTTTTAAAATTAAATAAAATACCTTCAGAGAACATGTAGGTAGCGGAGCATCAAGGCCAGACGCAGGAACGATCCAGTCCATCTGGGCTGAACCACACCGGATTCGGGGGGATGAAAGAATCCAGCAGGTCTCCCTGTAAAATAACAAAAATAGCTTAAAATAGATTCATTTGTACACTGAGGACACAACATGTTTTGCTTCGAGGTAAAGAAAATCATACCTGTTGGTCAACCATCCTCCCAGTGGCGTGTTTACAGCCATCACCAACCTGGACACCGAACAATGTCTGTAAACAATGAAAAAGTATTTTCAGTGGCAGCAAACCCTCTGGGTCCAGGGTATAGTCATTTTTAGCAAACTTTGATTTAACCTTTTTATTTCCTCAACAGAAATCATATTGGTGCTATATGTGGCATTTTCTTCAGCACAACCTAAACTGTGTGAAATGACACTTTTTTTCTCTTTTGGATATGCTGTTATCACACATACAGGAGTTACAAAAAATTCAAGTTGGAAAAATTTTAAATGGACTGAACTTATATAGTGCTTTTCCAGTCATTTTGACCACTTAAAGCACTAGAGTCACATTCACCCATACAAACACATACATTTATTCACCGAGATGCAGACTGGTAGGCAATTTGGGGTTAAGTGCCTTACCCAGAGGCACATCAACATGTGGCAGGAGGAAGCTGGAATAGAACCTACAACCTTTCGATTGCAAGACGACTACGCTGCCACACAGCCACAGTTGCCCACACTGTGTAATTATTTCCACAGTGAAACTCACAAAGAGTTTGGCTGGAAGCTGCTTACTAGCTGCTGGGGGAGTCGCTCTACCTCATTCCCTGTTGATCGATTTCTTCCAGCTGCGCAGTGCCACCATTCCTCTGCTTGGACCTCTGAGTACCTGCCTCTTAGCCTACCATAACGTCATCTTACCCTTCATTCCTCCAATTACCTAAATTTCTAATATAACTGCCATCAATATCTGTCTTCATCTTCACTGTGCCTCAGATTCTGGCTGCAAGTTTCCCTCTTTGTCTTCAAGTTAAAAAAAAAAAAAGCAAACCTGCCTGCTGCACATTTATTAGTTACACAATTTTTTATATACAGTGACCAGACTAAGAGTGTCTTCACGCCAAGTTTTTCCTGGACCCATTTATAGATTAACATATAAGTGCACAGTTGTCATTTTGTCTATTTATTTTATATTTAGTCACATTTTTAAACTACTTACAATATCATAGTTATGTAAACATTTCCATAAGTTTTATATTGCTTATGGTTTATTAACTAATATTTACACCTTGGACGAACTACCTTTTCAGCAAATAAGCAATTTGTCCTTAGGCACTAATAAAGTAAATGCTATTCTAAAAACTACATATTAATTATGAAGTGTGTGTGACAGATTTCTGTCACACCAATCAATATCACCATCTCACTGTTTTTGCCATTACTGTGGTCCCGCTTGTCACAGTTGCTCTTTTCACCATTACTTGTACAACTTTTCCCCATTTCGTAGAAACAAAATACAGTAACAAAGGGATGTCATGTTGCATTTCATATTTTACATTTGTAAGCTAATTCTCTTTCACATTCTCAAAATAGGTGGTTTTTGACATTTACATGATCTTTGTTTTTTGGGGGGTTTTTTTATTAAAAATTTTTTATTTTTATTTTAGCATAACTCCAGTTTTACTTGCCCTCAACACAATTTAAAAAAAAAAAAACGGTATGTTGTTTATAATCTGCACTTTAAAGAAATGTAGACTCAGGGAGGCAGACACAAAACAGACATGTTAAAAAGTAACAAACACATTCATAGACTCTTAAAAAGTTAAACATGCAAAATTTTGCTTAAATCAACTAAGCCTTACGGCGAACCACAGTCCAGTAGAAGGGATCCGAACGACGCGGAGCAGCCACCTCGCCAACCACAACCACCTGGGGCAGGGGACGTCTCACCGCGGGAGAGGGGGGAAGCCGTCCCATCAGGGGGAGGAACCAACATCACAGGACCTGAAGATTTCGGTACACTTGTTGCGAGCAGACCGCTTCCTCAAACAACTGAGTAAGGAACTCCATCCCAGGACGATCGCTCAAATGAACCTACAGATAAACACATTTTATAAAATACAGTATGCCTAAATAACATTTTTACAATTATAAAAATCAATTCAACTTACGCCATCCCTGCTCCACAAGGCCGGGCTGCTCAACTGGAAGTGTTCAGTGACAGGCAAGTCCCGAACACCTAGACAGAAAAAAGAAAATGTAATTCTTAATGTAAAGTAGATACGAAAGAAAAAATAAGTCATTTTTTCATACAGCTGAACCCTGAACACCATAAAATGTTAATTTGCTGAAGTTTTAGTCTAAACACAAATTGTGTTTAGACTAAACATACTTACTTCTTTAGACTCACTTACTTCTGTGAGCAGCCACACGTTGAACTCTTGCCGTAGCAGCTGTTGCACACTTTCCTCCACGCAAAGGCGTGGTGGAAAGTCCACAACGACCACCTGTAAATTTCAATCCAAAAGAAATTAAGCAAATTAACATCCGCCAAGTTTTCAGATATATTTGATGATGAATAAATGCTGTGGATATTATACATACATTAGCAGAGAGGTTGCAGACGGTACGCAACAAAGCGTTGAACGCCACTCCGGCCTCCACAAGGGTCCTGCTGGCGGTCAAGTTGTTACTTGGGGCCAGAAGACAGATCAATTTGGGGGGCCGAGGCAGAACTGCATCCAGCACCTCAAGCCGCAACTCTTCCGCAGAGGCCCGGGGGAAGCAAGCACGGTAGCATACCCATCCACAATAGCACGCAGATGGGAATCACCAACCAAAAGAGCAAACTGAAAAATAAAAACAAACATTAAAGTTTGCTTATAGAATTTTATCATTCAAACCAAAATTTGTGTATGAGATAGACAAAAAAAAGTACCTTCTTCTCCAGAGCCTCGGCAGTAGGCAGAACCAACTTGCAGCTCCGTCACCCGGGAGGCTGGCCACATCTGGACCCGATGGCGTTGCCCTGTCCCACGGCCTGTTTAGAGACGTGCAGTTATCAATATTAGGCTTTCACGCCTCTGAAAATTTAACAGCAAAACAACAAATATTTTATCTACATACGTGACCCAGGAGAGGTTGATGGCACACGGGGCTCCTCCTGGCGCACCACGGGAGGCGACATCTGCAAAAGAATTATTAAAAAATGTTTAGATTAACTACAAACATAACTGGATTGGGTTATTCTAAATAACTGATCGTAAACTTATCATGAACATACCTGGTCGGGCAGGCCACCCTCCAGCAGTCGCGACATATAAAGACATAAATAAAATTAGTAAAGCAATTGACTGTTATCATCCAACATTAAGTTGATAAAATGTAAAATTATAGCATAACTTCTTCGGCGGAGCCCGAGTCTGGTTCCAAACGCTGCATGTGAGCGGTGGTGTCCCAGGCTGTAAACACAGAAACGATTGTAATCATGCTTAAAGTCAAAACTACAGTAAGAACTACTGTTAGACAAAAACAATTACCACAGTGTGTATTGATATACCTTGCCGATGGCCGGCACACTCTCCAGCTTCCTCCATCTCACCTTGGCCGCCTTGTAGCGACGTCCTCTACGTGGCATTCTGAAACACCACAATAAAAAAGAAGACAACTGCGGGGGAAAGGTGGTTATTCAACTTGTTCTAAAATCTAATTAAAAACACAGATTAAACAAATAAATCTGTACATTTTCATATGTAAATGGAGAAAAATAAAGTTTAATCTAATCAACCAAGTCTTTTACTGTATAAGCATTTTAAAGTAAATTATAAAATTTGTCAAACATCAAAATTACAAATCTATGGAAATTAAATGTGGAATGCATCTTGGGTGATAAAACGTCAGATTACATTTTAAACAATTATTCAAATATTGAAAGTCCAATCAGTATAGTATAATAACCTCTCTGGAAATGTCAAACAACACTCCTCATGAAGAAAAAACAAGTCCTATAAATTATAAATCATACAGCAATGTAAGCATTACATATACACAAAATGGACTAAAACATGACTAATTGTCACTCAAGTGTGAAGCTTTTTTCAATGTGCAGTTATAGAAAAATTGCTAACCAGACAAAAGCAGGACTTTCACACTGCTGTCTGAATAATTTATCATGAAATCGTATTAAGTGACTTTATACCCCATAAAAAGACACTAAAAAAATAACGGAAGATTGAAAAGCATAGCACTATTTTATTCTTTACCCTCTAATAGGTGCAAGAAAACTGCATCTTCTACTTCTAAATGAAGCAATAGAGTAAATCTGGTTTAAAGACATGTACATACGACATGAATGCGTTCAGCCTACATGCTTACAGCACCTATGCTGATGCACATCTAAACACCCAAAAGGCTTCAACTGCGTACTGCTAGCTTGGAGAAACGCACCAGGATTTAACATAAGACAATTGGTAGGATTTAATATAGGTCATATTGGAGGATTTAACATGGGACATATGGGAGGATTTAACATGAGACAAATGGGAGGATTTAATATGGGACATATGTGATGATTTAATATGGGTCATGTGGGAGTATTTAATATGAGACAAATGGGATGATTTAACATTAGACAAATAGGAGTATTTAACATGGGACATATGGGAGGATGGAACATGGGACGAATGGAAGGATTTAACAGGGGACAAATGGTAGGATTTAACATGCGACATATGGTAGGATTTAACATAAGACAAACGAGGACTTAATATGGGACATATGGTAGGATTTAGCATTGGATATATCGTAGGATTCAACATGAGACAAATGGGAGGATTTAACATGGAACAAATGGGAGATGTAACATGGGACAAATGGAAGAATTTAACATGAGACAAATGGGAGGATTTAACATAAGAAAAATAGTAGGATTTAATATGACAAATATGGTAGGATTTAACATAAGACAAATGAGGATTTAATATGGGACATATGGAAGGATTTAATATGGGTCATATTGGAGGATTTAACAGGGGATATATAGTAGGATTTAACATAAGACATATGGTAGGATTCAACGTGGGACAAAATGGGGGGATTTAACATGGGACAAATGGAGGATTTAACATAAGAAAAATTGTAGGATTTAATATGACACATATGGTAGGATTAACATAAAACAAAATGGTAGGATTTAACATGAGACAAATGGGAGGATTTAATATGGGTCATATTGGAGCATTTTCATGAGACAAAAGGGAGGACTTAACATGTTATATCCTCCCATTTGTCCAATATTAAATTCTCCCACATGACACCTATTAAATCCTCAAATATGTCCCATGTTAAATCCTCCCATTTGTCTCATGTTAAATGCTCCCATTTGTATCATGTTAATTGTCCCATTTGTATCATGTTAATCCTCCCATTTTTCTCATGTTAATCCTCCCATTTTTCTCATGTTAAATCCTACAATATGACCCATTTTAAATCCTCCCATTTTGTCTCATATTAAATCCTCCAATATGACCCATATTAAATCCTCCCAATTGTCTTATGTTAAACCTCCCATTTGTCCCATATTAAATCCTCCCATACATGACCCATATTAAATCCTCAAATATGTTCCATGTTAAATTCTCCCATTTGTCTCAGGTTAAATCCTACAATATGACCCATATTAAATGCGCCCAAGTGTCCTATGTAAAATCCTCCTATATGTTTTATGTTAAATATTCCCATTTCTCCCATGTTAAATCCTCCCATTTGTCTCATGTACAATCCTCCCATTTGTCCTCTGCTAAATCCTCCAATATGACCCATATTAAATCCTCCCCTTTCTCAAATGTTAAATCCTCCAATATGAACCATATTAAATACTTCCAATCCTCCCTATGTTAAATCCTCCCATTTGTCTAATGTTAAATCCTCCCCCCAAAAAACAAAAGCTGAGTTACAGCTTTATTGACACTCAAATACAGAACTTAAAAAAAACAAAAGCCTTTGACTTGGTTCCAGTTTCAAACAACGAGAACTAAAGCCTGAAAAATGAATGTAGTTCTGAAAATTCACATATTGTCCAAATTCCATTTGTTTCGCTGAGATAAAGCTATTTTGAAACTCAAATACAGAAGTTAAAAAAAAAAAGCCTTTGACTTGGTTCCCGTTTCAAACCACCAGAACTAATGCTTCTAATCGTTTCTATGCTGTTAGACAGATAATAAGGCTGAAAAATGTATGTTGTTCTGAAAACTCACATATTGTCCAAATTAAACTTGGTTCGCTGAGATAACGCGAAATGGTTCCCGTTTCAAACCACCAGAAGTAATACTTCCAATCATTTCTATTCTGTTTGACAGAAAATAAGGCTGAAAAATGTATGTTGTTCTGAAAATTCACATAATGTCCAAATTCCACTTGTTTCGCTGAGATAAAGCTTTTTTTGACACTCAAATACAGAACTAAAAAAAACGACTCGGTTCCAGTTTCAAGCAACCAGAACTAATACTTCTAATCATTTCTATGCTGTTTGACAGTTAATGAGTCTGAAAAATGTATGTTGTTGTGAAAATTCACATATTATCCAAAATAAACTTTGTTCGCTGAGATAAAAGCTTTTTTTGACACAGAGGACTTAGACGTTGTTGCAGCTTCAAACAACCAGAATTATTGGCCCCCCTGGATGTTATTTCATTATTATTAGAACTGGCCCACAGGCCACAGCGGCCCACTGGCGTTTTGCACGCACCAACGCTACAATCCCCACAATTCAAAGTTAACCCGCTAAGTCACTGCAGCACATGCGGCTTCATTGTTCATCAGCAATCAGAGCAGAGATCAACTTTCAGGTACCCTCAGGCACGTGCATAGGGAGGGACGAAGGGGGCTTGAGCCTCTGCCCCCTTTATACTTGATACTTCTAGTGCTCTTTTTGATTTTTTTTCAAAGATTTTTTTTTTCAAAGATTTTTTTTTTATCTGTATGCCAGGATGCCTGCTTGTCCACTCAGCAATGATATTTAGCTATATATAATAATTTTATAATAATGTAAAATAAATTAGTCTGGCTGCCTGCAGTCTAACTCTCAGTTTCTCTTCCTCCATGTTGTACAGACACCTTGTCCATGGAGGAGGCGGGACGATCTGAGCCTCTAACAAGAATATTTTTTTTACACTGGTTTGTGAACAAAACCGTAGGTCTGATGTTGACGTTCGAAAAATTGTTTCTATTTATATTTTCGCAATTGTCCTCGCAACAGCGTAAAAAACCCTCCTGACTCCTAAACACAGAAATGCTTTGACTGCAGAGAAACATCTGATTTTAACTTCATCATTCTGCTAAAGGTCCAGTTCACTATAGGCAGTAGTAGAATGTCTGTCTTTATATCAAGACTGGAGTGACACAGGCCTAGTGGGGTCTGCTGCCCCACAAATTGAAATAAAATCTACTCAAAACTATGTATTTCCTGTCATTTGAAGAACCTTTTACTAAAACCAGTTTATGGGTTTTTACTAAACCCTGAATATCTGAACCCTGAATGTCTGAATGGCCCCTACCAGCAGCTACTGAGTTTTCTTTCCCTTGATATCCCAGTCTTATAGTTCTAGATCTCAGAGTATATAGAGTTGACCAGGGGCGATTCTAGGATTTGACGTTTATGGGTGCCTAGCCCCCAGCATGAGAAGATATTTGTTTGTGCGTTTTCTAAATCTAACTTCTAATTTACATACATTCACAAACAAAATTAAGACACATGTCAATAATTCATAAAATAAAAGAACAATGTTAATTTTACTCAAACATATACTTATGAGTAAAATCAGAGAACCTTAATTGTTTCCAGAGGAGTATGTACTCAGTTTGAAACAGAATCTCAAGACTACATCATACCTGCCAACATCTGCTAACATTAATGAGATACATGCAGCTCTGGAGTGAGACAGTCCTACTGGGGTCTGCTGCCCCAGAAATTAAAATAAAATCTACTCAAAACTATGAATTCCAGTCATTTGAAGAACCTTTTACTAAAACCAGTTTATTATCAAAGTAGAAGTTCAGGTAAATGACTCATGAAAACTAATTATTAAGCATTTATTAAACATTTATTAAGCTGAACTTTATTTGAAAATCAAACTTAGAAATTGCATTACCATTCTTTTTATCTGAACGTTATGTGGCTGTTGGTCTTTTTCTTTAAATAAGAATGTTTGTCCATCTATGGAAAAGTGAACATTATGAGTCAGGGTTTTACTATTACATTTCACAATTCATGAAGTGGGTCTGTCAGAGTTACAGTACTAAACACCTTTCTGTTCACAGACACAGAAATAGCCTAACATTGTGCCCTGTTCTTTAGTTTTACTTTATTGAAGTGACTCCAGGGAGATTTGGGTAATTAATTACCAAACAGCACAACATTCACTAATCAAACTTCCAAAAAGAGCAATAAGAACCAGGGTCAGACTAACTCATTATTTATCCAAATTTTTGCATATATACACAAATTTGTTCTGAACTACAAAATAATCTTCAAATAAATAAATCCAATACTGTACAAAATTTCCATTCATAAATATAAAAATAATTCTAAATTAAATTAAGTACTACATTGCCACTTAAAATTGCAAAGCCATTTGAATTGAAGGGGTTTTATATATATATGTATATATATATATATATATATATATATATATACATATATATAATATTTCATCATTTAATATGTGAACCAAAGAGCCTCTTGTGTCTCCAGAGATTCATATTGCAGATCCCTGATCTAGCAGATGGAAAGTTAATCCTATCTCAATACAGCAGCTAAAAGTGCTGCACTTTAATTTTTTTAATTCATTGTTAAAATAAAATTTTGAAGGTTTAAAAAAATATCAACCACTAACTATCTTAAAAAGACATTTATTTAGTATAATTTCTTCAGAACCCCTCTTGGGCTCCGTCTAGAACCGCCACTGGCCTGCAGGTCTGGGTCTGGTGCATTTTTGGTTAGTATGTTTTTTTCTTCATTGATATGAAGTCAGCTTATCCAAACTGGTAAACAATAGTAATAACATATTAATGAATATTAAATGACCACTGAACAACTATTTATAAAATATGTCAATATTTGTGAATAAAACACAGAAACATGGAGAAATGTAGAAAATATTGATGTATTTAGTGTTAATCTATTAGTATGATTTGTTGTTTAAATGGCCACAAATTTTGACTAATGCTATTTATTAAATATCCAAACTCAGCATCCTAAGCAATAATAACAATCAAGCCAAAATCAACTAAAATCACAGTAAGAAACTGAATCAATCACAGCAAAATGTTCTATACCATATCAGCCTGAGGAGATGATTGAGGATGAAGAGTGTCTGACTTCTGGTTCTTTAGGTTCTGACGGGTCTGCAGAACCTAAAGAACGGATACTCTCCTGATCCATTCTGTACATAAGGCAACTGGGAGTATTTAATATGGGTCATGAGGGAGGATTTAACATGAGACATATGGGAAGACTATGACATATTGGAGAATTTAACATGAGACAAATGGAAGGATTTTAAATGAGACAAATACTCCATATGTCCCATATTAAATCCTCCCCTTTGTCTCATGTTAAATCCTCCAATATGACCCATATTAAATCCTCCCCCTTTTGTAATGTTAAATCCTACAACATTAACCAAATGGGATGATATTAAATCATCCCATTTGTCTCATGTTGAAGCCTTCCATATGTCCCATATTAAATCCTCCCCTTTGTCTCATGTTAAATCCTACAATATGAACCATATTAAATCCTCCCATTTGTATTATGTTAAATCTTACAATTTATCTCATGTTAATTCATCCCATATCTAATGTTAAATCCTCCCATTTGTGTCAAGTTAAATCCTCCCAATTGTCTAATGTTAAATTCTCAAATATGTCCCATGTTAATTCCTCCTATTTGTCTCCCATGTTAAATCCTCCCAGTTGTCTCATGATAAATCCTCCTATTTGATTCATGTTAAATCCTACCATAGAATTTAACAAGTTAAATCCTCCCATTTGTCACCTGTTAAATTATGCAATATGACCCATATTAATTCCACCCAAGTGTCTTATGTTAAATCCTCCAAAATGACCGATATTAAATCCACCCATTTGTGACATGTTAAATCCTACGATATGTCGATTGTTAAATCATAACATTTGTCCCCTGTTAAATCCTCCAATTTGTCCCATGTTAATTCCTCCCATTTGTCGTATTTGAAATCTGCAAATATGTGCCTAATAAATCCCCCCATTTGTCTCATGTTAAATCCTCTTATATGTCTGATGTTAAATTCTACCATTTGTGTCAAGTTAAATCTGTCCATTTGTCCCATATTAAATCCTCCCATTTGTCTCATGTTGAATCCTACCATATGACCCATATTAAATCCTCCCCATTTGTAATGTTAAATCCTACAATATTAACCATATTAAATCATCGAATTTGTCTCATGTTAAATTCTCAATTTTGCATCATGTTAAATCCCCCCATTTGTCTCATGTTAAATCCTCTTATATGTCTGATGTTAAATTCTACCATTTGTGTCAAGTTAAATCTGTCCATTTGTCCCATATTAAATCCTCCCATTTGTCTCATGTTGAATCCTACCATATGACCCATATTAAATCCTCCCCATTTGTAATGTTAAATCCTACAATATTAACCATATTAAATCATCGAATTTGTCTCATGTTAAATTCTCAATTTTGTAGTATGTTAAATCATCTCATTTGTCTCATGTTAAATCCTCCCTTTTGCATCATGTTAAATCCTCCCATGTGTCTCATGTTAAATCCTCCCAATTGTCTCATGTCAAATCCTCCCATTTGTCTCATGTTGAATCCTACCATATGACCCATATTAAATCCTCCCCATTTGTAATGTTAAATCCTACAATATTAACCATATTAAATCATCGAATTTGTCTCATGTTAAATTCTCAATTTTGTAGTATGTTAAATCATCTCATTTGTCTCATGTTAAATCCTCCCTTTTGCATCATGTTAAATCCTCCCATGTATCCCATGTTAAATCCTCCAATATGACCCATATTAACTCCTCCCCTTTTGTAATGTTAAATCCTACAATATTAACCATATTAAATCATCCCATTTGTCTCATGTTAAATCCTCCCATTTGTACGATGTTAAATCCTCCTATTTGTCCTCTGTTAAATCCTCCAATTTGTCCCATGTTAATTCCTCCCTTTTGTCCAATAGTAAATCTTCCCGTATGACCCAGATTAAATCCTCTCAATTGTCTGTTAAATTCCCCCATTTTTCTCATGTTAAACCTCCCATGTGTCTCATGTTCAACCTCTCAGTTGTCTCATGTTGTTGGAGGACTTAAGTCCTCCAACAGCAAAACAAAAGCTCAGATAAGGCTTTTAGACACTCAAATACAGAAGTTAAAAATCAAAAGCCTTTGAATTGGTTCCAGTTTCAAATAACCAGAACCAATGCTTCTAATCATTCTATGCTGTTAGACAGATAATAAGTCTGTATGTTGGTTGTGAATATTCACATATTGTCCAAATTCCACCTGTTTCGCTGAGATAAAGCTTTTTTTGACAGTAAAATACAGAACTCAAAAAAACAACTCGGTTACAATTTTAAACAACCAGAAGTAATACTTCTAATCATTTGTATGATGTCTGACAGTTAATGAGGCTGAAAAATGTATGTTGTTGTGAAAATTAACAAATGTCCAAATTCCACTTGTTTCGCTGAGATAAAGCTTTTTTTGACACTCAAATAACAGAACTGAAAAAACAAAACCCGTTGACTTGGTTCCCGTTCAAACCACCAGAACTCATGATTCTAATCATTTCTATGCTGTCTGACTGAAAATAAGGTTGAAAAATGGTTGTAGTTCTGACAATTCACATATTGTCCAAATTCCACTTGTTTCGCTGAGATAAAGCTTTTTTTGACACTCAAATACAGAACTCAAAAAAACAACTCGGTTACAATTTTAAACAACCAGAAGTAATACTTCTAATCATTTGTATGATGTCTGACAGTTAATGAGGCTGAAAAATGTATGTTGTTGTGAAAATTAAGAAATGTCCAAATTCCACTTGTATCGCTGAGATAAAGCTTTTTTTGACACTCAAATACGGAACTCAAAAAAACAACTCGGTTACAATTTTAAACAACCAGAAGTAATACTTCTAATCATTTGTATGATGTCTAACAGTTAATGAGGCTGAAAAATGTATGTTGTTGTGAAAATTCACAAATGTCCAAATTCCACTTGTTTCGTTGAGATAAAGCTTTTTTTGACACTCAAATACAGAACTCAAAAAAACAACTCGGTTACAATTTTAAACAACCTGAAGTAATACTTCTAATCATTTGTATGATGTCTGACAGTTAATGAGGCTGAAAAATGTATGTTGTTGTGAAAATTCACAAATGTCCAAATTCCACTTGTTTCGCTGAGATAAAGCTTTTTTTGACACTCAAATACAGAACTCAAAAAAACAACTCGGTTACAATTTTAAACAACCAGAAGTAATACTTCTAATCATTTGTATGATGTCTGACAGTTAATGAGGCTGAAAAATGTATGTTGTTGTGAAAATTAACAAATGTCCAAATTCCACTTGTTTCGCTGAGATAAAGCTTTTTTTGACACTCAAATACGGAACTCAAAAAAACAACTCGGTTACAATTTTAAACAACCAGAAGTAATACTTCTAATCATTTGTATGATGTCTGACAGTTAATGAGGCTGAAAAATGGATGTTGTTGTGAAAATTCACAAATGTCCAAATTCCACTTGTATCGCTGAGATAAAGCTTTTTTTGACACTCAAATAACAGAACTGAAAAAACAAAACCCGTTGACTTGGTTCCCGTTCAAACCACCAGAACCCATGATTCTAATCATTTCTATGCTGTCTGACCGAAAATAAGGTTGAAAAATGGTTGTAGTTCTGACAATTCACATATTGTCCAAATTCCACTAGTTTCGCTGAGATAAAGCTTTTTTTGACACTCAAATACAGAACTCAAAAAAACAACTCGGTTACAATTTTAAACAACCAGAACTAATACTTTTAATCATTTGTATGATGTCTGACAGTTAATGAGGCTGAAAAATGTATGTTGTTGAAAATTAAAAATGTCCAAATTCCACTTGTTTCGCTGAGATAAAGCTTTTTTGACACTCAAATACGAACTCAAAAAAACAACTCGGTTACAATTTTAAACAACCAGAAGTAATACTTCTAATCATTTATATGATGTCTGACAGTTAATGAGGCTGAAAAATGGATGTTGTGAAAATTCACAAATGTCCAAATTCCACTTGTATCGCTGAGATAAAGCTTTTTTTGACACTCAAATAACAGAACTGAAAAAACAAAACCCGTTGACTTGGTTCCCGTTCAAACCACCAGAACTCATGATTCTAATCATTTCTATGCTGTCTGACTGAAAATAAGGTTGAAAAATGGTTGTAGTTCTGACAATTCACATATTGTCCAAATTCCACTTGTTTCGCTGAGATAAAGCTTTTTTTGACACTCAAATACAGAACTCAAAAAAAACAACTCGGTTACAATTTTAAACAACCAGAAGTAATACTTCTAATCATTTGTATGATGTCTGACAGTTAATGAGGCTGAAAAATGTATGTTGTTGTGAAAATTCACAAATGTCCAAATTCCACTTGTTTCGCTGAGATAAAGCTTTTTTTGACACTCAAATACAGAACTCAAAAAAACAACTCGGTTACAATTTTAAACAACCAGAAGTAATACTTCTAATCATTTGTATGATGTCTGACAGTTAATGAGGCTGAAAAATGTATGTTGTTGTGAAAATTCACAAATGTCCAAATTCCACTTGTTTCGCTGAGATAAAGCTTTTTTTGACACTCAAATACAGAACTCAAAAAAAACAACTCGGTTACAATTTTAAACAACCAGAACTAATACTTCTAATCATTTATATGATGTCTGACAGTTAATGAGGCTGAAAAATGTATGTTGTGAAAATTCACAAATGTCCAAATTCCACTTGTTTCGCTGAGATAAAGCTTTTTTTGACACTCAAATACAGAACTCAAAAACACAACTCGGTTACAATTTTAAACAACCAGAAGTAATACTTCTAATCATTTGTATGATGTCTGACAGTTAATGAGGCTGAAAAATGGATGTTGTTGTGAAAATTCACAAATGTCCAAATTCCACTTGTTTCGCTGAGATAAAGCTTTTTTTGACACTCAAATACAGAACTGAAAAAAACAACCCGTTGACTTGGTTCCCGTTCAAACACCAGAAGAACTCATGATTCTAATCATTTCTATGCTGTCTGACCGAAAATAAGGTTGAAAAATGGTTGTAGTTCTGACAATTCACATATTGTCCAAATTCCACTTGTTTCGCTGAGATAAAGCTTTTTTTGACACTCAAATACAGAACTCAAAAAAACAACTCGGTTACAATTTTAAACAACCAGAAGTAATACTTCTAATCATTTGTATGATGTCTGACAGTTGATGAGGCTGAAAAATGTATGTTGTTGTGAAAATTCACAAATGTCCAAATTGCACTTGTTTCGCTGAGATAAAGCTTTTTTTGACACTCAAATACAGAACTCAAAAAAACAACTCGGTTACAATTTTAAACAACCAGAATTAATACTTCTAATCATTTGTATGATGTCTGACAGTTAATGAGGCTGAAAAATGTATGTTGTTGTGAAAATTAACAAATGTCCAAATTCCACTTGTTTCGCTGAGATAAAGCTTTTTTTGACACTCAAATACAGAACTCAAAAAAACAACTCGGTTACAATTTTAAACAACCAGAAGTAATACTTCTAATCATTTGTATGATGTCTGACAGTTAATGAGGCTGAAAAATGTATGTTGTTGTGAAAATTCACAAATGTCCAAATTCGACTTGTTTCGCTGAGATAAAGCTTTTTTTGACACTCAAATAACAGAACTGAAAAAACAAAACCCGTTGACTTGGTTCCCGTTCAAACCACCAGAACTCATGATTCTAATCATTTCTATGCTGTCTGATTGAAAATAAGGTTTAAAAATGGTTGTAGTTCTGACAATTCACATATTGTCCAAATTCCACTTGTTTCGCTGAGATAAAGCTTTTTTTGACACTCAAATACAGAACTCAAAAAAACAACTCGGTTACAATTTTAAACAACCAGAAGTAATACTTCTAATCATTTGTATGATGTCTAACAGTTAATGAGGCTGAAAAATGTATGTTGTTGTGAAAATTCACAAATGTCCAAATTCGACTTGTTTCGCTGAGATAAAGCTTTTTTTGACACTCAAATAACAGAACTGAAAAAACAAAACCCGTTGACTTGGTTCCCGTTCAAACCACCAGAACTCATGATTCTAATCATTTCTATGCTGTCTGACTGAAAATAAGGTTGAAAAATGGTTGTAGTTCTGACAATTCACATATTGTCCAAATTCCACTTGTTTCGCTGAGATAAAGCTTTTTTTGACACTCAAATACAGAACTCAAAAAAACAACTCGGTTACAATTTTAAACAACCAGAAGTAATACTTCTAATCATTTGTATGATGTCTAACAGTTAATGAGGCTGAAAAATGTATGTGTTGTGAAAATTCACAAATGTCCAAATTCCACTTGTTTCGCTGAGATAAAGCTTTTTTTGACACTCAAATACAGAACTCAAAAAAACAACTCGGTTACAATTTTAAACAACCAGAACTAATACTTTTAAACATTTGTATGATGTCTGACAGTTAATGAGGCTGAAAAATGTATGTTGTTGTGAAAATTAACAAACGTCCAAATTCCACTTGTTTCGCTGAGATAAAGCTTTTTTTGACACTCAAATACAGAACTCAAAAAAACAACTCGGTTCCCGTTTCTATCGACCGGTAGTGATACTTCTAATGATTTGTATGATGTTTGACATATAATAAGACTGAAAAATGTATGTTGTGAAAATTCACATATTGACCAAATTCCACCTGTTTCACTGAGAGAAAGCTTTTTTTGACACTAAAATACAGAACTCAAAAAGCCAACTCGGTTAAAATTTCAAACCACCAGAACCAATGGTTCTAATATTTCTATGATGTTTGACAGAAAATAAGGATTAAAAATTTATGTTGTTGACATATTGTCCAAATTCTACTTGTTTCGCTGAGATAAAGCTTTTTTTGACACTCAAATACGGAACTCAAAAAAACAACTCGGTTCCCGTTTCAATCAACCTGAACTAATACTTCTAATCATTTTTATGATGTTTGAAAATTGAGAAGGAGAGGGAGACGATCTTGGCCTCTAACAAGAATATTTTTTATACACTGGTTTGTGAACAAAACCGTAGGTCTGATGTTCGAAAAATTGTTTCTATTTATATTTTCGCTATTGTCCTCGCAACAGCGGAAAAACCCCCTCCTGACTCGTAAACACGGAAATGCTTCGACTGCAGAGAAACTTCTGATTTTAACTTCATCATTCTGCTAAAGGTCCAGTTCACTATAGGTAGTAGTAGAATGTCTGTCTTTATATCAGACCTCGACTGTCACCGCCAGTTGCGATGCACCTCAAAGCCCCGGTACCACCCGGTGCCACCCAGTACCACCTGCTGACTGTTTGCGCTGCTTTCTACCAGGCGATTTAAAGCCGCTGCTGATGGGATCTTGGCTGGAGATGAGCGGCTGTAAATAGAAGCTACTGCAGAACCTAAAGGAAGAATCGGGCCAGAGCATTAAGAGGCAATAATTAGAACCGCAGCATAAAGCCAAACATGCCTCAATGAAATGAATCAAAATGTCCCCAAAGCATTGGCGGACTGACATGGGGGCCAGGGGGACTCCAGGTAGATTACAGGTAGATTCCAGAGATACGCATCACAGCGGCTCGTCATGCAGGGCCGACCCAAGGTAATATGGGGCCTTAGACAGAAACTTCCTCCTACAAGGCATCACTAACATGTTTAAATATCAATAAGGTGAATCTGTGAGAGGGAGACCAGGTTTATTGGCCGAGTTTAAATAAATCACTGATTATTCATTGTTTGCTGTGATGTATTTTTTAACAAACAAATTCAAACACAAAGATTCACCATACTGTAGCCATGGTAACACAACAATCAAACTATCAGGATGATTCTTTCAACTTTTACAAAGTAAATTCCTAATAAATCTAAATGTACTTTTTTTTTCTCAACTGAATTCATTAAATAAAATGTACAGTTTTAGATCTATGGTCTGTGTTACGATTTAAACCATTTCTGGGAGCCCCTGAATGTCTGAATGGCCCCTACCAGCAGCTACTGAGTTTTCTTTCCCTTGATATCCCAGTCTTATAGTTCTAGATCTCAGAGTATATAGAGTTGACCAGGGGCGATTCTAGGATTTGACTTTATGGGTGCCTAGCCCCCAGCATGAGAAGATATTTGTTTGTGCGTTTTCTAAATCTAACTTCTAATTTACATACATTCACAAACAAAATTAAGACACATGTCAATAATTCATAAAATAAAAGAACAATGTTAATTTTACTCAAACATATACTTATGAGTAAAATCAGAGAACCTTAATTGTTTCCAGAGGAGTATGTACTCAGTTTGAAACAGAATCTCAAGACTACATCATACCTGCCAACATCTGCTAACATTAATGAGATACATGCAGCTCTGGAGTGAGACAGTCCTACTGGGGTCTGCTGCCCCAGAAATTAAAAAAAATCTACTCAAAACTATGAATTCCAGTCATTTGAAGAACCTTTTACTAAACCAGTTTATTATCAAAGTAGAAGTTCAGGAAATGACTCATGAAAACTAATTATTAAGCATTTATTAAAATTTATTAAGCTGAACTTTATTGAAAATCAAACTTAGAAATTGCATTACCATTCTTTTTATCTGAACGTTATGTGGCTGTTGGTCTTTTTCTTTAAATAAGAATGTTTGTCCATCTATGGAAAAGTGAACATTATGAGTCAGGGTTTTACTATTACATTTCACAATTCATGAAGTGGGTCTGTCAGAGTTACAGTACTAAACACCTTTCTGTTCACAGACACAGAAATAGCCTAACATTGTGCCCTGTTCTTTAGTTTTACTTTATTGAAGTGACTCCAGGGAGATTTGGGTAATTCTGTCTCCAACCAAACAGCACAACAGTCACTAATCAAACTTCCAAAAAGAGCAATAAGAACCAGGGTCAGACTAACTCATTATTTATCCAAATTTTTGCATATATACACAAATTTGTTCTGAACTACAAAATAATCTTCAAATAAATAAATCCAATACTGTACAAAATTTCCATTCATAAATATAAAATAATTCTAAATTAAATTAAGTACTACATTGCCACTTAAAATTGCAAAGCCATTTGAATTGAAGGGGTTTTATATATGTATGGGATGATATTAAATCATCCCATTTGTCTCATGTTGAAGCCTTCCATATGTACCATATTAAATCCTCCCCTTTTTCTAATGCTAAATCCTACAATATGAACCATATTAAATCCTCCCATTTGTACTATGTTAAATCTTACAATTTATCTCATGTTAATTCATCCCATATCTAATGTTAAATCCTCCCATTTGTGTCAAGTTAAATCCTCCCAATTGTCTCATGATAAATCCTCCTATTTGATTCATGTTAAATCCTACCATAGAATTTAACAAGTTAAATCCTCCCATTTGTCACCTGTTAAATTATGCAATATGACCCATATTAATTCCACCCAAGTGTCTTATGTTAAATCCTCCAAAATGACCGATATTAAATCCACCCATTTGTGACATGTTAAATCCTACGATATGTCGATTGTTAAATCATAACATTTGTCCCCTGTTAAATCCTCCAATTTGTCCATTTAATTCCTCCCATTTGTCGTATTTGAAATCTGCAAATATGTGCCTAATAAATCCCCCCATTTGTCTCATGTTAAATCCTCTTATATGTCTGATGTTAAATTCTACCATTTGTGTCAAGTTAAATCTGTCCATTTGTCCCATATTAAATCCTCCCATTTGTCTCATGTTGAATCCTACCATATGACCCATATTAAATCCTCCCCATTTGTAATGTTAAATCCTACAATATTAACCATATTAAATCATCGAATTTGTCTCATGTTAAATTCTCAATTTTGTAGTATGTTAAATCATCTCATTTGTCTCATGTTAAATCCTCCCTTTTGCATCATGTTAAATCCTCCCATGTGTCTCATGTTAAATCCTCCCAATTGTCTCATGTCAAATCCTCCCATTTGTCTCATGTTGAATCCTACCATATGACCCATATTAAATCCTCCCCATTTGTAATGTTAAATCCTACAATATTAACCATATTAAATCATCGAATTTGTCTCATGTTAAATTCTCAATTTTGTAGTATGTTAAATCATCTCATTTGTCTCATGTTAAATCCTCCCTTTTGCATCATGTTAAATCCTCCCATGTATCCCATGTTAAATCCTCCAATTACCCAATTAACTCCTCCCCTTTTGTAATGTTAAATCCTACAATATTAACCATATTAAATCATCACATTTGTCTCATGTTAAATCCTCCCATTTGTACGATGTTAAATCCTCCTATTTGTCCTCTGTTAAATCCTCCAATTTGTCCCATGTTAATTCCTCCCTTTTGTCCAATAGTAAATCTTCCCGAATAACCCAGATTAAATCCTCTCAATTGTCTGTTAAATTCCCCCATTTTTCTCATGTTAAACCTCCCATGTGTCTCATGTTCAACCTCTCAGTTGTCTCATGTTGTTGGAGTCCTCCAACAGCAAAACAAAAGCTCAGATAAGGCTTTTAGACACTCAAATACAGAAGTTAAAAATCAAAAGCCTTTGAATTGGTTTCAGTTTCAAATAACCAGAACCAATGCTTCTAATCATTCTATGCTGTTAGACAGATAATAAGTCTGTATGTTGGTTGTGAATATTCACATATTGTCCAAATTCCACCTGTTTCGCTGAGATAAAGCTTTTTTTTGACTGTAAAATACAGAACTCAAAAAAACAACTCGCTTAAAATTTCAAACCACCAGAACTAATAATTCTAATCATTTATATGATGTTTGATAGATAATAAGATGAAAAATGGATGTAGATCTGAAAATTCACAAATTGTCCAAATTCCACTTGTTTCGCTGAGATAAAGCTTTTTTTGACACTCAAATACAGAGTTAAAAAATTCCTCCATTCCCGTTTCTATCAAACGGAATATACTTTAATATTTGTATGATTTTGAAGAAAAAAGGCAAAAATGTATGTTGTAAACATATTGTCCAAATTCACTTGTTTGGAGAAAAAGCTTTTTTTGAACTCAAATACAGAACTAAAAAAAAACCCATGGTTCCCGTTTCAAACCACCAGAACTAATATTCTAATCATTTTATGTGTTTGAGAAAAAAGTGAAAAAAGTTGTGTTTGAAAATTCACAATTGTCCAAATTAAACTTGTTTCGCTGGTAAACTTTTTTTGACACTCAAATAAGAACTAAAAAACCTCTTCTTTTAAACAAACGAATAATACTTTAATCATTTTATGATGTTTGAAGTTAAGAGGCGAAAAATGTATGTTGTTGTGAAATTCAAATGTCCAAATTCCACGTTTTGGAGAAAAAGCTTTTTTGAACTCAAATAAAGAACTAAAAAACAACTCTGGTTCCCTTTCAAACAACCAGAACTAATATTCTAATCATTTTTATGTGTTTGTGAAAATAAGGCTGAAAAATATGTTTTTTGAAATTAACAAATGTCCAAATTACTTGTTTCGCTTGTAAAGCTTTTTTGACACTCAAATAAGAACTCAAAAAAACAACTCGGTTACAATTTTAAACAACCAGAAGTAATACTTCTAATCATTTTATGATTCTGACAGTTAATGAGGCTGAAAAATGTATGTTGTTGTAAAATTAACAAATTCCAAATTCCACTTTTTCGCTGAGATAAAGCTTTTTTTGACACTCAAAACAAACTAAAAAAACAACTCTGGTTCCCTTTCAAACCACCAGAACTATATTCTAATCATTTTATTGTTTAGAAAAAAGGTGAAAATTTGTTGTTTGAAATTAACAAATGTCCAAATTAAACCTGTTTCGCTAGATAAAGCTTTTTTTGACACTCAAATACAGAACTCAAAAAACAACTCGGTTCAATTTTAAACAACCAGAAGTAATACTTCTAATCATTTTATGATTCTGACAGTTAATGAGGCTGAAAAATGTATGTTGTGAAAATTACAAATGTCCAAATTCCACTTGTTTCGCTGAGATAAAGCTTTTTTTGACACTCAAATACAGAACTAAAAAAAAAACCCATGGTTCTTTTAAACAACCAGAATATATTCTAATCATTTTATGTTTTGACGAATAGGTGAAAAATGTTGTTTTTTGAAAATTAAAAATGTCCAAATTACTTGTTTCGCTGAGATAAAGCTTTTTTTGACACTCAAATACGAACTCAAAAAAAACAACTCGGTTCAATTTTAAACAACCAGAAGTATACTTCTAATCATTTGTATGATGTTGACAGAATGAGGCTGAAAAATGTATTTGTTGGTTCACAAATGTCCAAATTCACTTGTTTCGCTGAGATAAAGCTTTTTTGACACTCAAAACAGAACTAAAAAAAAACCTTCGGTTCCCGTTAACCACCAGAACTATATTCTAATCATTTATGTGTTGACGAAAAAGGTGAAAAATGTTTTGTTTGAAATTCACAATGTCCAAATTCCATTGTTTCGCTGAGATAAAGCTTTTTTGACACTCAAATACAGAACTAAAAAAAAAACTCGGTTACAATTTTAAACAAACCAGAAGTAATACTTCTAATCAGTATATGTCTGACAGTTAATGAGGCGAAAAATGTATGTTGTTGTGAAAATTAACAAATGTCCAAATTCCACTTGTTTCGGAGATAAAGCTTTTTTTGACACTCAAATAACAGACTGAAAAAAAAAACCGTTGACTTGGTTCCCGTTCAAACCACCAGAACTCATGATTCTAATCATTTCTATGCTGTTGACTGAAAATAAGCTTGAAAAATGGGTTGTAGTTCTGAAATTCACATATTGTCCAAATTCCACTTGTTTCGCTGAGATAAAGCTTTTTTGACACTCAAAACAGAACTCAAAAAAACAACTCGGTTACAATTTTAAACAACCAGAAGTAATACTTTAAACATTTGTATGATGTCTGACAGTTAATGAGGCGAAAAATGTATGTTGTTGTGAAAATTAACAAATGTCCAAATTCCACTTGTTTCGCTGAGATAAAGCTTTTTTTGACACTCAAATACAAACTAAAAAAACAAACTCTTTTCCCTTTTAAACAACCAGAATAATATTCTAATCATTTTATTGTCTGAAGAAAAAGGTAAAAATGGTTTGTTTGAAAATTCAAATGTCCAAATTCCACTTGTTTCGCTGAGATAAAGCTTTTTTTGACACTCAAATACAAACTCAAAAAACAACTCGGTTACAATTTTAAACAACCAGAATAATACTTTAACATTTGTATGATGTCTGACAGTTAATGAGGCTGAAAAATGTATGTTGTTGTGAAAATTAACAAAGTCCAAATTCCACTTGTTTCGCAGATAAAGCTTTTTTTGACACTCAAAAACAGAACTAAAAAACAAAACCCGTTACTTTTTTAAACCACCAGAATATATTCTAATCATTTTATTGTCTGACGAAAATAAGGTTGAAAAATGGTTGTGTTTGAAATTACAATTGTCCAAATTCCCTTGTTTCGCTGGATAAAGCTTTTTTTGACACTCAAATACAGAACTCAAAAAAAACAACTCGGTTACAATTTTAAACAACCAGAATATACTTTTAAACATTTGTATATGTCTGACAGTTAATGAGGCTGAAAAATGTATGTTGTTGTGAAAATTAACAAAGTCCAAATTCCCTTGTTTCGCTAGATAAAGCTTTTTTTGACACTCAAATACAGAAACTAAAAAAAAACCGGTTACTTTTAACAACCAGAATAATATTCTAATCATTTTATGTGTCTGAGAATAGGTGAAAAATGTTGTGTTTGAAAATTACAATGTCCAAATTCCACTTGTTTCGCTGGATAAAGCTTTTTTGACACTCAAATACAGAACTAAAAAAAAAACCGGTTACTTTTTAAACAACCAGAATAATATTTAAATTTTATGTGTCTACGAATAGGTGAAAAATGTTGTTGTTGGAAAATTACAAAGTCCAAATTCCACTTGTTTCGCTGAGATAAATTTTTTTGACACTCAAATACAGAACTAAAAAAAAAACCGGTTCTTTTAAACACCAGAATAATATTTAACATTTTATGTGTCTGACGAATAGGTGAAAAATGTTGTTTTTTGAAATTACAATGTCCAAATTCCACTTGTTTCGCTGAGATAAAGCTTTTTTTGACACTCAAATACAGAATCAAAAAAAAACTCGGTTACAATTTTAAACAACCAGAAGTAATACTTCTAACATTTATGATGTCTACAGTTAATGAGGCTGAAAAATGTATGTTTTGTGAAAATTAACAAATGTCCAAATTCCACTTGTTTCGCTGAGATAAAGCTTTTTTTGACACTCAAAACAGAACTAAAAAAAAAAACCGGTTACTTTTAAACAACCAGAATAATATTCTAATCATTTTATGTGTCTAACTTTAGGTGAAAAATGTTGTTGTTTGAAATTACAAATGTCCAAATTCCACTTGTTTCGCTGAGATAAAGCTTTTTTTGACACTCAAATACAGAACTAAAAAAACAAACTCGGTTCTTTTAAACAACCAAATAATATTCTAACATTTTATGTGTCTGACGAATAGGTGAAAAATGATGTTGTTTGAAAATTAACAAATGTCCAAATTCCACTTGTTTCGCTGAGATAAAGCTTTTTTTGACACTCAAATACAGAACTCAAAAAAACAACTCGGTTACAATTTTAAACAACCAGAAGTAATACTTCTAATCATTTGTATGATGTCTGACAGTTAATGAGGCTGAAAAATGTATGTTGTGAAAATTAACAAATGTCCAAATTCCACTTGTTTCGCTGAGATAAAGCTTTTTTTGACACTCAAATAAGAATAAAAAAACCGGTTACTTTTAAACAACCAAATAATATTCTAACATTTTATGTGTCTACGAATAGGTGAAAAATGTTGTTGTTTGAAATTACAAAGTCCAAATTCCACTTGTTTCGCTGAGATAAAGCTTTTTTTGACACTCAAATACAGAACTAAAAAAAAAACCGGTTACTTTTAAACAACCAGAATTAAATTCTAATCATTTTATGTGTCTGACGAATAGGTGAAAAATGTTGTTGTTTGAAATTAACAAATGTCCAAATTCCACTTGTTTCGCTGAGATAAAGCTTTTTTTGACACTCAAATACAGAACTCAAAAAACAACCTCGGTTACAATTTTAAACAACCAGAAGTAATACTTCTAAACATTTGTATGATTTCTGACAGTTATGAGGCTGAAAAATGTATGTTGTTGTGAAAATTCACAGATGTCCAAATTCGACTGGTTTCGCTGAGATAAAGCTTTTTTTGACACTCAAATAACAGAACTGAAAAAACAAAACCCGTTGACTTGGTTCCCGTTCAAACCACCAGAACTCATGATTCTAATCATTTCTATGCTGTCTGACTGAAAATAAGGTTAAAAAATGGTTGTAGTTCTGACAATTCACATATTGTCCAAATTCCACTTGTTTCGCTGAATAAGCTTTTTTGACACTCAAATACAGAACTCAAAAAAACACTCGGTACAATTTTAAACAACCAGAAGTAATACTTCTAATCATTTGTATAATGTCTGACAGTTAATGAGGCTGAAAAATGTATGTTGTTGTGAAAATTAACAAATGTCCAAATTCCACTTGTTTCGCTTAGATAAAGCTTTTTTTGACACTCAAATAACAGTACTGAAAAAACAAAACCCGTTGACTTGGTTCCCGTTCAAACCACCAGAACTCATGATTCTAATCATTTCTATGCTGTCTGACTGAAATAAGGTTGAAAAATGGTTGTAGTTCTGACAATTCACATATTGTCCAATTCCACTTGTTTCGCTGAGATAAAGCTTTTTTGACACTCAAATACAGAACTCAAAAAAACAACTCGGTTACAATTTTAAACAACCAGACTAATACTTTTAAACATTGTATGATGTCTGACAGTTAATGAGGCTGAAAAATGTATGTTGTTGTGAAAATTAACAAACGTCCAAATTCCACTTGTTTCGCTGAGATAAAGCTTTTTTGACACTCAAATACAGAACACAAAAAAACAACTCGGTTTACAATTTTAACAACCAGAAGTATACTTCTAATCATTTGTATGATGTCTGACAGTTATGAGGCTGAAAAATTATGATGTTGTGAAAATTAACAAATGTCCAATTCCACTTGTTTCGCTGAGATAAGCTTTTTTGACACTCAAATACAGAATTCAAAAAAACAACTCGGTTCCCTTTTAAACAACCAGAAGTAATACTTCTAATCATATGTATGATGTCTAACAGTTAATGAGGCTGAAAATGTATGTTTTTGTGAAAATTCACAAATGTCCAAATTCGACTTGTTTCGCTGAGATAAAGCTTTTTTTGACACTCAATAACAGTACTGAAAAAACAAAACCCGTTGACTTGGTTCCCGTTCAACCACCAGAACTCATGATTCTAATCTTTCTATGCTGTCTGACTGAAAATAAGGTTTGAAAAATGGTTGTAGTTCTGACATTCCATATTGTCCAAATTCCACTTGTTTCGCTGAGATAAAGTTTTTTTGACACTCAAATACAGAACTCAAAAAAACAACTCGGTTACAATTTAAAACAACCAGAAGTAATACTTCTAAACATTTGTATGATGTCTGACAGTTAATGAGGCTGAAAAATGTATGTTGTTGTGAAAATCACAAAATGTCCAAATTCGACTTGTTTCGCTGAGATAAAGCTTTTTTTGACACTCAAATAACAGAACTGAAAAAACAAACCCGTTGACTTGGTTCCCGTTCAAACCACCAGAACTCATATTCTAATCATTTCTATGCTATCTGACTGAAAATAAGTTAAAAATGGTTGTAGTTCTGACAATTCACATATTGTCAAATTCCACTTGGTTCGCTGAGATAAACTTTTTTTGACACTCAATACAGAACTCAAAAACCACTCGGTTACAATTTTAAACAACCAGAAGTAATACTTCTAATCATTTGTATGATGTCTGACAGTTAATGAGGCTGAAAAATGTATGTTGTTGTGAAAATTAACAAATGTCCAAATCCCTTGTTTCGCTGAGATAAAGCTTTTTTGACACTCAAACAGAATTCAAAAAAACAACTCGGTTCCATTTTAAACAACCTAATATACTTCTAATCATATGTATGATGTCTAACAGTTAATGAGGCTGAAAATTTATGTTGTTGTGAAAATTCACAATGTCCAATTCGACTTGTTTCGCTGAGATAAAGCTTTTTTGACACTCAATAACAGTACTGAAAAAACAACCCTTGACTTGTTCCCGTTCAAACCACCAGAACTCATGATTCTAATCATTCTATGCTGTCTGACTGAAAATAAGTTAAAAAATGGTTGTAGTTCTGACAATTCACATATTGTCCAAATTCCACTTGTTTCGCTGAGATAAAGCTTTTTTTGACACTCAAATACAGAATTCAAAAAAACAACTCGGTTCCAATTTTACACAACCAGAAGTAATACTTCTAATCATATGTATGATGTCTAACAGTTAATGAGGCTGAAAAATGTATGTTGTTGTGAAAATTCACAAATGTCCAAATTCGACTTGTTTCGCTGAGATAAAGCTTTTTTTGACACTCAATAACAGAACTGAAAAAACAAAACCCGTTGACCTTGGTTCCCGTTCAACCACCAGAACTCATGATTCTAATCATTTCTATGCTGTCTGACTGAAAATAAGGTTGAAAATGGTTGTAGTTCTGACAATTCACATATGTCCAAATTCCACTTGTTTCGCTGAGATAAAGCTTTTTTTGACACTCTCAACAGAACTCAAAAAACACTCGGTTACAATTTTAAACAACCAGAAGTAATACTTCCTAATCATTTGTATGATGTCTGACAGTTAATGAGGCTGAAAAATGTATGTTGTTGTGAAAATTAACAAATGTCCAAATTCCACTTGTTTCGCTGAGATAAAGCTTTTTTTGACACTCAAATACGAACTCAAAAAAAAACACTCGGTTACAATTTTAAACAACCAGAAGTAATACTTCTAATCATTTGTATGATGTCTGACAGTTTAATGAGGCTGAAAATGTTGTTGTTGTGAAAATTCACAATGTCCAAATCGACTTGTTTCGCTGAGATCAAGCTTTTTTGACACTCAATACAGAACAAAAAACACCTCGTTACAATTTTAAACAACCAGAAGTAATACTTCTAACATTTGTATGATGTCTGACAGTTAATGAGGCTGAAAATGTATGTTGTTGTGAAAATTCACAGATGTCCAAATTCGACTTGTTTCGCTGAGATAAAGCTTTTTTTGACACTCAAATAACAGAACTGAAAAAACAAAACCCGTTGACTTGGTTCCCGTTCAAACCACCAGAACTCATGATTCTAATCATTTCTATGCTGTCTGACTGAAAATAAGGTTAAAAAATGGTTGTAGTTCTGACAATTCACATATTGTCCAAATTCCACTTGTTTCGCTGAGATAAAGCTTTTTTTGACACTCAAATACAGAACTCAAAAAAACAACTCGGTTACAATTTTAAACAACCAGAAGTAATACTTCTAATCATTTGTATGATGTCTGACAGTTAATGAGGCTGAAAAATGTATGTTGTGAAAATTAACAAATGTCCAAATTCCACTTGTTTCGCTGAGATAAAGCTTTTTTTGACACTCCAATACAGAACTCAAAAAAACAACTCGGTTACAATTTTAAACAACCAGAAGTAATACTTCTAATCATTTGTATGATGTCTGACAGTTAATGAGGCTGAAAAATGTATGTTGTTGTGAAAATTAACAAATGTCCAAATTCCACTTGTTTCGCTGAGATAAAGCTTTTTTTGACACTCAAATACGGAACTCAAAAAAAACAACTCGGTTACAATTTTAAACAACCAGAAGTAATACTTCTAATCATTTGTATGATGTCTGACAGTTAATGAGGCTGAAAAATGTATGTTGTTGTGAAAATTCACAAATGTCCAAATTCGACTTGTTTCGCTGAGATAAAGCTTTTTTTGACACTCAAATAACAGAACTGAAAAAACAAAACCCGTTGACTTGGTTCCCGTTCAAACCACCAGAACTCATGATTCTAATCATTTCTATGCTATCTGACTGAAAATAAGGTTAAAAAATGGTTGTAGTTCTGACAATTCACATATTGTCCAAATTCCACTTGTTTCGCTGAGATAAAGCTTTTTTTGACACTCAAATACAGAACTCAAAAAAAAACCGTTACAATTTTAAACACCGAAGTAATACTTCTAATCATTTGTATGATGTCTGACATTAATGAGGCTGAAAAATGTTGTTGTGGAAAATTAACAAATTCCAAATTCCCTTGTTTCGCTGAGATAAACTTTTTTTGACACTCAAACAGAATCAAAAAAACAACTCGGTTACAATTTAAACAACCAGAATACTTCTAATCATTTGTATGATGTCTACAGTTAATGAGGCTGAAAAATGTATTTGTTGTGAAAATTAAAATGTCCAAATTCACTTGTTTCGCTGAGATAAAGCTTTTTTTGACACTCAAATAACGAACTAAAAAAAAAACCCGTTACTTTTTTAAACCACCAGAATATATTTAATCATTTTATGTGTCTGACGAAAAATAAAAA